>JASANB010003720.1:2500-55752 GCA_030248155.1 Sabatieria punctata
TTAAAAAAGTATTCATTCAAATCGGTTGAGATTTGCGGTTGCTACAGCGAAAAATCTGCTGGGTTCTGTTTTTGGCACACCCTGTACAGTATGTCGTCATATTTCCCTAATTGTTTAACTTTTTCAAAATGTTTAGTTTTGGCTGAAACTAACCAGTGTCATGTGTGCATGCAATGAGTGGGCCTGCGTTCATGCCATTTTTGAACTAGCCAGTCACTGTTTCGATCGACCTTTGAAGAAAACTCGAAATTCTGTACTTGTCGTTCATCAATCTCAGGGGGCCAACTACTGTTGTATGTCTATACACATACACATTATACACACAAATGGGAGTTGAACCTCCCTGATCAAACTAAACTTGGTGTAAATAACACTGTATACTAGATGCATAAATGTATAACAGGCCAACTACCTAAGGAGTATAAGGCGGTAGGTGGGGTTAAGACGAAATTCAGGGGGTATTACTAGAGTACTGAAATCGTTAAAAATATGCTAAAATATATGTTAAATTCAAGGCTGCTAATAAGCGTACAGCGAAAAACAGCTACATTTTTTGCAATTTTTGCAAAGATAATTTTTGCAAAAAATTCGTGCATGAAAGTGTAAAAAATTGCAAAAGTTAACCGAAAGTTGCGTCTCAGAAAAAATCAGATTGTAGTTGGTCGAAATATTTAAAAATATGTCGTTGGAGGCTCAAGCAATACATCGTATCGCTAGTGGTAGCCAGTGTTGTTCCCAGTAAATTTACTGAGTAAAAATTACTCGGTACTTGGTTATTTTGAATTAAAGTAAGTACTTTTACTTACCGGTAAAATTTTTTCTTGGTATTGTAGTGTTGTATTCTTAGGCCGAGTGATAGTGAGTACAACAGGATATCAAAGTAAACGGGTTTATTTGGCGTAACCGCCCAACAACAATAACAACAAATAACAATGGGAAGCAGTGACAGAGAGTGGCTCCACAATAGAGCCACTAGAGAGGCAAGAGTAGGAGACAGTAGGAGATACTCGATGACAAACAATGTGAACTAGAGAGCAGGCTGTCTTTATATACGGCCATGGAACATTCTAGAAGCCTCCAGTCAGAGAAGGTGGGGAGAGAGAGTGACTGACCTTTCCAGAACATTCCATAGCAAGATAAAAGGCACGCATACAGTGACTAGTAGCACTCACTGCAATCTAGCTTAACAGTGATAGCTAACCATAAGCTCTCACCATAACAAGTAGTCTTAGTTTGTAGTCAAAAATTTTCGAGAAAATAATTTGTAGTCTTAGTTAGTAGTCGTCAAATTCAGGTCCAAAAAATTAGTAGTCTAGTTTGTAGCCAATTTGTAGTCAGGTTGCCAAACGTCAGAAATTGGATATTACTTCGAATTTTTGCCGATTGAACAATCAGTCAGCAATGCTTTTCAAAAATAGGTACCGGAAACCAGACATGGGCTAGCAATTCGGCTGATGGGGGTAGAATTTTCAATTCCTGAGGGGACCTGAGGGGGTAGGAGCGCCTGAGGGGGGTTTTGTAGGAACACCAAGTTAGAAGAGTTGGTGTCAGGTTTGAATAGGAACAATGGCAAGGGGTCGATGGTTGCAGAGACTGACTGTTTCAGGACCGGGTCTGCAACCGCTTGTGTAGGTTTAACTAATGGCTGCCAATGGTCTTTGTTTTCAGATGGCGGAGACTGGAATATACAATGACACGGTCACACCATACAATGTGCTGAAAGCGAAACGCAATATGGCAGGTCGGAAATTGCAGGTAGACAAAATCGAAGTTCAGCGACAGATCAGAAAGGCATGGGCGCCATACGACACAGCCAACTACCATTCAACCTTATTCGAAGACATTCCTGCGTATGGACGCATTCAAGAGTTGATACAGGATTACTTGGACATCAACATAACAATGAGAAAATTCTCCCAAACTGTGCTCTCTCAGGAGATGAATCTGTTCTGGACAGAACAGTATAATGAGGTGTGAGAGGTAGCGGTGTGCATAGGGATTGCTTGCCGGCACAGTTGGTGTAGTGGTTTAGGCCGCAAAGCCACTGTGCGCGACGTCCTGCGCTCATCCTCTCGGCGCGGCAAGTTTCTTGCCGCAAAGAGTTGGTCGTTGGCACAAAGCTCCACCCAGGCCACCGAAAGCTGGTGACAGCGAGTAGGTAAATGCGAACCGACTGGGTCTGCCGTTGCACCGAAGCCGCTCCAAAGCATGCTACATTGGAGGAGAAGATCAACTTAGTCAGGAGTTGTCCATGGAGATCGACTGGGCCGGAGGGCCTCTCTCACACCAGGGGCGCACCAAGGATGTTGGGATCACCATGACGTCAACGCGCCCGGCACTCTCTTAGGTACCTGGTGCCCAACAGCATGTCCAGAGTGGCTGGCAGTGATAGAAGGGAAATGTCCGAGATGACTAACCGTGGGGGTCGTGAAATGGACCACATAGGTCTGATCGTAGGGCCGTAAGGTCCCCCGCACATCGGATCGGATCGGATTGGATCAGGGGATTGCTTACACCTGTAAACTGTAGCTGCATTCACATCTCTAAAGTAAAAGGTGTCTCCTACATGGTCATGGAGATGTGCATGCATGTTTGACTTTGCCATCGTGCTAACTTGACTGCCATTCCAGAATTTCAAGCAGTTCGTGCAAAAGGAGATACAGAAAAATCTTCTCAGCCCCCTGGCAGACTTTCGTTTGAGCATGCCTCTCTCCGACCTAGTGCTCAACGTCACTCAGCTCAGATTTGCCTCGTTCCTTCTGCTGCATTCAGCCAGTGAAAAGGACATGGAGAAAGTGAAACAGTTCCTCAGCCAACTGTCAAACTGCTCAACGGGAGAGCTGCGTCAGTACAGCGTTCACCTTCATCAGTTGTTTCAGAACGCCACAGGAGAGTTCAAAGAGGCTTATGAAAATCTGAGGCAGTTCCATAGAGACTTCTTGGAAACGTTTCAAGATCAGGAGTCGTTTCTAAAGTAAACGAGTCATCCGTCCGTAAACTATGACTTTGGCAAAATCAAACCTTTGCACCCTGACCTTCATCGACAATACAAGTAGTTGGGGAAAAGGGAATTTCCCAAGATACGATTTCCAGAGCAAATTCCCTAGAATCGGATTGGGGCGGCATTTTTTTAAACAATACGTCTTTTGGGTTCCAGATCCAGAGGTCCTGAGTAGGGTTTCAGAGACCTTAAACAGGGCAGGGTTACAGAGGCTGTAAATGGGGTTTCAGAGTAGCGTTTCCGAGTACCGGAGTTTTCCACCTATTAGACCCTTCCTGTTATAGGACCCGGTTAAATCCCAATTTTCGTATCGGTCCTGAAATTAGCGCTTTGTCAGACCTCCTTCTTTGAATTTAAGTAAAATATGCAAATTTCGTGCACAGTGTAGTATCTAATTATTGAGAGGAACGGATCCATATGTACATGTATTGGTTTTTCACTGCGCATAAATGCGTGACACTACTGTACCTTTGGGACGGACTAGTTCTAAGTTTGCAAAATGCACCAGACTGCTCCGAAAGTCTTAGTTACGGATACTGTTGCATGCGTATACGCATTACGCATATCATTACGCAAAGTACGCATTGCATTTCAGAATGCGTATACGCATACGCATACGCATACGCATTTGAATTTCATTACGCAATATTATTACGCATTCTGCCAAATGTTTGCATAATTTTGCGTAATGCGTATTGGGTCTGAAAAATATACATTTTCGAATGTCTTGCAAATATTTAGTTCAGATTGTTACCAATTGGTCATTCTTCATACTTTTTAGTGTGATGTGAGGGCACCAGAAATATTCTGAGGATTTAAAGCTTTAACTAAGCTGGACTTGCTAATATTTAAAAACAGACTAAGTTTTAACAGGAAAAGAAATGTGCGACAAAACCGTGAATTTTGAGTTTACACGGTTTTGAGAGAATTCAGTTGTGTTGCATTTGCATGGGCAGGCTATCTGTTTGTGCTTTGCGTATGTTTATTGTAAATTTGATTGCTATTAGACCTCTTCAGGAAATGAGCATTCGACTGATTTTTTGTTGGAAAGCGCATAAAATCTCTTGCCTGTTGAAAGAAAACATACGTACAGTACATCACATACATGTAACAGGTCATCCGCCGAATAGGGAGGGGCTGGGGGGTCTGGCGCTGGTCGGAGGGGTTTGAGCCCAAATTCTAGGGAGGGGCTGAGCACTAAAAAAGCTAAAAAATCGCAATATTTCGGCTAAAAATCGCTAAATAGAAAGAAGGTGAAAAGTTAGGCATGTGCAAGGGCGTAGCTGGGAACGGAACCCAGCACCTTCGGATTTCCTTTGAAATTTGGGCTCAAACGCAGCTAAAAGTGCTGTTTTTCAGGCAATTTTGGCAATTTTTGTTTCTGAAATTGTAAAAAATCTTCAAAATTTGCTCAAAAAATTGCGTTGCAATTCATTTCAAGGCAGGAATTTGATTAAACAACACACTGTGGAGACAAACAAGCTGTTCAGAGAAATTTCTGATTGTTTCTGAGATTACGCATTACGCATACGCATTACGCAAAATACGCATTGGTTTTTGCAATGCGTATACGCAAACTCATACGCATTTGTAATTTGAATGCGTATACGCATACGCATACGCATACGCATTTGAAAAATCCGGTATTAAACAACAGTAGTTACGGACGGCTCCAAACTGTAAATTCATCATTCAAAGGCTTATGTGAATCAACCGTTGCAGGGGCAATATTGTAATTGTGAACCTGTACTTCAATTCACTAGCTGTGCAAAGCTATTCTCAGCGTGCAGCCTACACTCCCTGGTCTCTTCTTTGTGAGTTTATTGGTGATGGTCAACACTATTATTTTTAAAGTTTTTGCCAGGTGATGCGGGTGGTACACTGGGGTTGTTCATTGGAACCAGTATCCTGCACCTAATCGAAATCATTTGGCTTTTGTTGGTCGGGCTTTGCTCCTTTCAAAGGACGATCGACATTTCAACTCCAGGTATTGTGTGTATGTGCGGGCTTCAACTTTAAGAAATCGCTTCTGAATATGGCAGTTTTCATCGTATCCAGTCGTGCTTATTGCGTTCCAAAAGAGCGTCAAAATATTTATACCAGTGACCAATTTGAAGGTACTAAGCTGAAAGCGGCAAATTTGACAACAGTTGAAAGAGCGCGCAGAAGGCAAATCTGGGTCTAGCGCAGCAACCTTCTTCAAGCCATTATCGGGTTTAGCCAATAAAAATGGCGGTAAAAAAATTCCATCCGCCGCCCCAATAGGGCTGCCTGGCTGACTTTTTTTGGCAAGGACTCATAAGCCAAAATACAGGGTGTGCCAATTAACAAGCCAGCAGATTTTTTACTGCGGCAACGGCAAATCTCAACCGATCTGACTGAATCTTTTTTCAGTGAAAGACAAATAAATTCTTGACAGATTGGTAAATTTTCGTTAAGATACTTACCCTACTTGGTTCCTGATCTTAGGATATCTATTTGCCCTCAAATCTGAAACACTGACCTTTGCGATGAACAAGAGTGATTAAAACAACCGAGCAGATTTTTTAGTTTTGCAATCGTAAATCTCTACGAATTTGAATGAATCTTTTTTGAATGAAAGATAAGTAAATTGTTGACAGAGCGCCCAGGAGTAGCAATCTGCTTTATTATGAACTGCGACAGAACCGCTCTTGTTCATTGCCAAAATCTGTTTTGACTTTGAGCGCAAATAAACTCACAAACTGAAGCAGAGTATCTTGATGAAATTTTCAAAAATCCTTCAAGTATTTATCCATCTTTCATTCAAAAAGGATTCATGCAAACATACATGGGCCGCAAAAATCTGGCAGCGTACAGTATGTCGTTTTTCGGCGGGGGTTGGAGTATCTGTAAATTGATTTCCAAGAAAGGACGCTTAAATTTTGGAGGGGGGTATGGGCCGCTGAGGGGAGTTTTGTCCGAAAATTGAGTGGGGTTGGTCGAGGACGGGGTAAACCCCTCACCGCCAGGCTATGTATGCATGCAAATCGATGAATTGCAAAAAAAATCTGCTGGGTTGTTTTAATCACTGTTGTTCATTGTGAAAATCAGTGTTTCAACTTCGAGGGCAAATATCTCAGATATTTATGAAAATTTCAGCAATCTGTCAAGTCAAAAATTAATTTATGTATTGAAAGGAAATGTGGAGTCTTTACTTGCTAGTCTTGTACACAACAACACACACACACGCTCTCAAACGCACACACACACAACCGCACACAAACTGAATACCAAAACACTCCACTAAAGCAATCAAACTCTTCATCACTCCCCCTTAGATGAGTGTCGACTGGGCCGCCGCTGTGCCTGACAATCGTGGGAGAGCGAACTGCGGGAACTGCTCCGTCTTTGTTGACTCGGAATGTCCAGTAAGTTGATCTGCACTGATACCGTGCTGGTTCGATCTCTTGCGCGCCACGTTGCGGCCTCTCTGCGCTTTCGCTTGCATCTGTTGACTTGTCATTGGTGAAACGGAATGCCATCTCTTAGGCAGCAAACTCAAACGAACAAACATTCTTTCTGTCTGCCTTATTCTTCTCTTTCTCTTACTTCTCTTCATCCTCTTTCTCTCTATTCTCTTCATCCTCTTCATCTTCCACTTTTGTTGCTTCCTTCCACCTCTTCTCATAATCTCACATCTCATCATCCTTCTTCTCTTCCTTCCTCTTCTCTTAACATTCCACTTTACTCTCATTACCTCACTCTTTATCTTCCTCCTCATAACTCTCTTCACTCCCTTTCTTCTCTTCATCCTCTTCACCCTTCCTCCTCTAAGCATCTCTACTCCTTCCTCTTCGACTTTCTCTTCCCCTTCTTTCCTTCTCACTCTCTTTACCTTTCTTCTTCCGCCTTCCTCTCTTCTAGCCATCTCAAAAAGTACAGGACCACCCATAACTGAATGCATTTGCAAAGAATCACCAACGGAACCATGCTGGATGTCCTGGAGAGTATTCACAAACGAAGCCGAATCTTTAGTACCGGCAGAGGTCACATCGATGGGATCGTCCACGTGTACCCAAATAAGCGCGCTTTGTAAAGGTGCTTTCTGCACAATATCAACAGGATCGCTGTGAAGATGGCTCTCGGCCAAAGACGAAACGTCGAGTGCTTGATTGCCTTGGAAAATTGCAACACGGAAACCAAGAACAGCTGCGCTTGCAAGAGTAAGAAGAACTGGGTCAGATGCCTTGGCTGCTGGGTTCACAACGAAAGACATGCAAGTGCAGTGGTGACTATCGGTAGACACTGACAGATGCACAACATCGCATAAGCGGGAATCCCAAACACAGACAAAAAAGTGCGACTTTGGGGAACATGACGCAACCAGTGACCCTTTGTGTGATCAGCAACTGAGAATTAATGACGTTGACCTGTGCTCCAGCATCGATGATAGCCGAAAACTTAGTGCGATCGTTACCAAAGGACAGCGGGATGTAGAGATCAGACTTGACAGGAGAATGCCCACAGAAGGGAGGATCGACCATTAACCCAGTGAAGGGAGTGTCTAATGAGCCGACTTGGACGTTCGAAGTGCCAGAACACGAAGCCGCTTCCTCTTTCACAGGAGCCTTGCTGCATTGAGACAGGTATTGGGTGAACATGCGATCAATCTGGTCGTTAAGCCGCCGTTGTTCGATCCACCATTGTTGTCGCTGCTCACGATCACGCTGGATTTGTTCTTGTAGAAGCCAGAGGCGATCATGAAAAGTAGGGGACGTTATGTGAGCATCAACTGGTGGCCACATCTGTGCCTGATGATCACGAACCAAGGAATACTTGAACTGGAGGATCGGAAACAGGGAAGCAGGAGAAGCTTTGTAGCAGGACTTGAACTTGTAGTAGAACTTCAGTTTGCCATAGAACTTGAATGAAGGTAGGCTCGAAGGGGTCTCGGCACCAATGAAAGGAAATGTGGAGTCTTTACTTGCTAGTCTTGTACACAACAACACACACACACGCTCTCAAACGCACACACAGAACCGTACACAAACTGAATACCAAAACACTCCTCTGAAACAATCAAGCTCTTCATCATGTACTAAGGGATTTGGGGAGGTTAGCCCCCTACGTAGTTAGAAAGGCTAACCCATCACCCCTCACCCAGTGCTGTTCCCAGTAAATTTACTGAGTAAAAGTTACTCGGTACTTAGTTATTTTGAATTAAAGTAACTACTTTTACTTACCGGTAAAAAATTTTCTTAATTTTACTTACTGAATACCGAGTTTAAATTTTGAATTACTCGATTAGAAAAAAATTCGGTAAACTCGGTACTCGGTAATTTACTGAGTTGTTTACTGCATTAGGTAGTTCGCCGCATTTGTGCAGAAAAATATACGGTTTTTCTTTCATTTATCGACCGGCTAATGACGAAAAGACACAATTTTTGCCAATTTTTTGCAATTTTCACTGCTTGTTGTACAACTTAAGATTTGATATAAGCAACTACAAATTTCATCTAATTCCGACAAAAATTAAAAAAGATACAGGAAAATGAAATGTTTCCATTTTTCGGTGACCAGCTTTCACTATTGAAATTACCAAATTTCACTTTTTTGAAATTTCTCGGGAATGGGTCAAGCCTAGTGCACTAAACTTTAACACATAAAATTCCCCGAATTTTGGCACCTATAGTCCAAATTTCAGCCTATTTGGTCAAAATTTGCGGGAATGGCAGTAAAAAGAAATGTGATCATTTTTTTGAGACACCCTGTATATGTGTTAATTATATGTTTGATTGGCGAAAAACATATATGTATAGTTATATTAATATGTTTTAAAAATTTTGATATTTTCCCACTGTAGGTCAATCACACGTATGTACACTCCGCGTCTTTCTCTCTTGCAGTAAACCACACCACCGGGTTCGCAAGGGATGCAGATGAATCTGTTGCTAAGAAATCAGACACAGTCATCAATGGACACAATGGCAAGAAGAAAGAATGGCAGACGACATCCTTCTAACTATCCTTTGAAATATCATTTCGTGCTGTTATATGTTTGTCGAAGTTAGCTCATCGAAAACGACTGCACACTGTGATTTCTTCAACACGGGATACTGTTATTTACTTACACACAGTACGCTTCATAGAATACTTATGTAGAAATACATTGTACTCATTTTTCACAATGCGTAAACTCTACATTTTACATACAAAATACGCATACATTAAATAGCTATCCATTTCTGTTGGTATTGCATTTGAGTATTGTTGCGTGTGCATATTTACTTTTGTTTTTAAAGCGCTTTTCTACCTTTAAATAAATAAAGGGTTTTGCAAAAAAGAAATAGTTGTTAGATTAGCAAAGTGTAACGGACTTGTTGGATGACTTTAGAAAGGCGAATTTGTACTGCTGCCATCCAGGTGACGCTGGCACTTTGTCACGCCGTTCTACCACGCAAGTTACCTAGTAGTCGACAAAAAACCTGCGAACTGAACCGCAGCTGCCTACTGTAAGCATCACCTGACAGCAATGGGGAGGGTTGTTTTGCTGAGCAGGACTACGTCGTCGAAGGGCCCGAATCGAGTATGGGGTGCCCTTAGACGTCGGAAAAGGCAGTCAACAACAACAACTGCTCTGCTGCGAGAGTTAGATTTACTCTCGTGTTAGAACGGCCTACTGGAGTGCCAGTGAAACCCAAGTGGTCGAAGTTGTTGTTGTTTCTTTTGTGACATTTTGTCCTTCCAGACCACGAGTAGCCAACTGCTATAGAGCAGTGTGGTGCACTTTTTATCTAGGTAACTAGGTAACTAGGTATACCTAGTATTACCTAGTTAATATTCGGGAAAAGTACCTAGATTTACTTTACCTAGTTGCTGGTTACTCTATTTTACCTAGTTTTACTTTACCTAGTTTTAAATCCACATAACTAGGTACTTCTAGGTAGAACAAGTTTACCTAGTTTGATATTTTCAGTTTTACGTAGCTTTTTAAGTCAGCAAACCTTCAAATTTCCGGTTTTCCCACAATTACAGTGGCCCAGAGAATGAATTTGTGACTTATTTGATCAATAAAATACAAATATTTACTTGAAATGTGTCATATTTCGTTAATCTCAACTCCACTAACTTCATCATTGTTCTATTGAAAGAAAAATAATATTTTGACTTGATTTTGAGCGTTTTAGGTTTACCTAGTATTACCTAGTGTTTCTAAGCTTTACCTAGTATTACTTTACCTAGTTTCTTAGCTGAGAACTTTACCTAGTATTACTTTACCTAGTTTTTTAGGTGACAACTTTACCTAGTATTACTTTACCTAGTTTCAAATTTTCAAAATGCACCACACTGCTATAGAGCAGGAAGAGACACAAGGTTCGGCAGCCTCTTGCCTCCCTGCTACTACTTGGTGCTACTTAGGTGCATTTGAGCTGTTTATTTCCTTTCGTTCATTATCTAATCTTCCCAGTAACGCTCTCCATCTTGCATTATACTTGCACCAAGGGGCCGTGCAAAAATCACGTCATCGATTTTTGGCCATTTTTCGACCCCCTCCCTCCTTGTCATCGGTTGTCATCATTTTCCAAACCCCCCTCTAAAAGCGAAAAAATGACGTCACTTTTTTGCAACCCCCCCCCCCCGAATTTGCAAAAATTTCTGCATTAAAATGAGCAAATTTTCGGACCATAGTTCTTCGATTCTAGTTATTCTTCTAAATTCTTCTAGATTTTCCGTATTTAGAAACAGTTTGTTTTAAGAAGATCTTTCGTTATTTTTAAGAAAATCAAAGAATAAACTCGAAAATCTACTAATTTATCACAATTCACTGAAAATGTCATCGACGCGGTTATTATCCTTTCTGATGAAGGTAGTAAGAAAAATCCTGTCAAAAATATGAGAAACGAAAAAATTCATTACTAAAGGTGTCAAAATTAGAGCCCTGAGCGGGGTGCCTCTTTTCACAGCCTGGCCTGGAATATCAAATTTCGACTCCGCCCGGTTGATATTTGCCGCTGGACGGCCCGGCCCGTCCCGGGAGAGCTAAAATCGTTGAACTGTCTTGCAAAATCACTTGTGCGAGAACTACAGTTGGTAGGTATACCTGAAACCTGGGTATTAACCAGAAAATTGTGAACCTGAACCTGAACCTGAACCTACCTGAAAATAAAAGTACTTACCTGACACCTACTAGGTCGGTACCTACTTTTCAGGTTTTTCTTGTCTTAAACTTCCCTGTACAAGTAGCACGTACTGTCAGTTGGTTAGATCAGATATTGTTTGACGTTCTACAGTTTTGTTCTTAAAAATGGTTAGCGTGAAGCGTATAATAATGCAGTGGCGTATCCAGGGGGTGTAGGGTGTGTACACCCCCCGTTTGCGGTGGAGGTGTGAAGAAAAATTCTGTTAAAAATATAAGAAACTAATGAATTATGTACTAAAACTGTCTATTTTGTGCTCAGAATGCCTTCTAAAGCCGTTTTTGAAGGCCAAATTTTCAAAATTTTTTCGCCCTGGTCGGGCAGAAGCCCAACCAGGCCATTATAAACTACTAAAACTTGTAATTTCTGTTAATTTTAAGCTCGGAATGCGTTTTAAACGGGTTTTGAAGGCTAATTTTGCTAAATTTTCAGCGGCCCAACCAGGCACTTTCAAAATTTTACACCCCCTTTCCAAAATCTTGGATACGCCACTGGTATAATGCACATTATCTGCACCTACGTGTACTGTAACTTAAAAATGAAGGTGATTATAGGGAAATGCCCCATCCGGAAATTGACTTTATGAAAGCTTGTCTTCCTCTATGCCTAAGCCTAATTATGGATTTGGTTAGTTATGTCAATGTGTATTAGTTACCCTTTCGGGTAGCACACTCTTATTACTGCAGTAAGTACTTGTAAGCATAATTATTTAGTTGCCTGATTATGTGCAAAATTGCTTTTTGACTTGTTTGGTAGCTTATTAAAGATCATTCCAAAACCAGCCCATAATTTTGAAACTGCAAAAAATTGACATCCATACACCAAGAACGTATCACATCAACCTCTTAGTAGGGACCGGCAACGGCGGCCAATTTTGCGCCGCTCCGCGTGCCTAATTTTCTTCGCACGTTTTCACCACACTGGTGTCGCGGGGATCAAAATCATGTTTTTTTAAAAATGCGGCTAGAAAAGCGCGTTCTTTTTTTATGGTTTTTTGTTTTGATTATTTTAACATAACTATTCACCCAAATCACCTTGCTATACGCTAAGCTGCGGTTGTTTTCGGCTAAAATAAGCGGAAAAACAGCGTCAGTGTAAAAAAAGTTTATGATCTCAAAAGGTGCGCCCGACGGTATTAAAGAGGCATTGATCATCTTTCGTTTGAGCCATTTTTTTTCGGCATCGATGCAGCCAAAGATCCCGGAAATCAGATTGAAATTTTACGTACATGGTTAAGCATAGGCAGAATCAGTATTTTTTCAGAAAACGAATGTTTGCTCTTAAACAAAGAACAAATAAAAAAGGTGCGCCCGCTTAAATTTTAGTTTAGGTGTTGCTCTTACTAAAATCACTCAGATTTGGCGTCCTAGGTTCGTAAAAGATCCCGGAAATTGGGTTAAAGTTGATGAGGTCGTTAAAATTAGAGGGTATCGAATACGAACGTATTGGGGATCCTGAGCAGCCCAAAGCCAATGGTTTATATTTTGCTTCTTGACAATCCTTTAGTAGTTTTGCGTCTCTGCTAATCAATATAAGGTGAATCCTGCTCAGGCTTAACGTGTGTAGTCAATAAATATGGTACAAAAGCGGAAAAAACTGTAATCGCTTATTCGAGTTAACTTCATATAATTCGTTTTCATTTATATGTCAGTGGAATCCCTTCAAATTTTCAGCGTTTATTCATAAGTGTTAAAGATATTTTTTGCCCAAATTTGAGCTGCATATTCCAACGCAAACAGGCACGGAAGGTAATCCAGTAACGAACGAAAGTCGGATAGGGTTAGGTGTAGCTGGGGGGGGGAATCAGGGAAGGTCAGAAATGGACTAGATATTAATTAATTAACTTTCTTATGACTATACAACTCCGGAACGTGCGCTATACTGATGCATGCCCCTAGGGGTATTTTTATATTTGGAAAACAAGCCCTCAGGAGCGTGTCCTGTACTGATGCATACCCCTAGGGCATACATGGGCCGGGGGGTAAGGGAGTATACCCCTCCCCCTCGGCCGGCCATACCCCTCCCTCCCCCCACCCACCCCCCTCCCGGAAGGAGGAAATTTTCGCTTATTTAAGGCAAAATAGGCGTTTTTTGGCCTTTTGGGGACCCCCCACCCGAGGTTTCCAACTCCCCTACCCCCCTCCGGATTTTTCCGGCCCATGTATGCCTAGGGGTATTTTTATATTTAGAAAACAAGCCCTCAGGAGCGTGCCCTGTACTGATGCGTGTCTAGGGTATTTTTATATTTGGAAAACAGGCCCTCCGGGAGCGTGCCCAATACCGATGCGTCCCCTAGGGGTATTTATATGTTTTTAAAACAGGCCCTCCGGAGCATGCCTATACTGATGCGTCCCTCCAGGGGTATTTTTATATTTGGAAGACAGGCATACATGGGCCGGAAAAATCCGGAGGGGGGTATGGGGGGTCCAAAAAAGGCCAAAAAACGCCTATTTTGCCTTAAATAAGCGAAAATTTTCTCCGTCTGGGAGGCGGGTGGGGAGGGGGTATGGCCGGCCGAGGGGGTATTGGCCGGCGAGGGGTATACCCCCACACCCCCGGCCCATGTATGAAAACAGGCCCTCCGGAGCCTGCCTATACTGATGCGCCTCTCGGGGTACTTATATATTTGGCAAAACAGGCCCCCGGGGCTAAAACTAAACTTTCCTAACGAGGTGACCTTGCGTTTCATTCAAACTGTTTCCTCTCTTTGTTAGGGAATGAAACTCAAACGTCTAAACTTTTTAATAACTCACTTGCCTTTTAGGTGTGATACTGTAGTATCGATTTACCGACTTATTGTCTTGTTGTGCTCCAGTTCATTAGACTAATGCATGATTTGTCTGATTTGGGTTTTTGGCCTTTCTTTCTCATGTCAGCTAAGTTAGCATACTTGTCCCTGTGTTGTCTAGCTACATATGTGTATACATATTATGTTCTTTCAAGAGTGAACGAACGAACATGGCTCCAAACTTCTACTTATACCGCCAGTCAGCAACTGACGGATCGTTTCCGAACTCAGAACTCTCCAGTGAGTGACTCTGAACTCTACGACCCCTGCTCACTAAACTTAACTCCTCACTCAGCCAACTCTATTGAACTCCTGGGATTTTCTGACTGACTACTAACTCAGCAGACTGAATCAGATCGAACAGTTTGGCACTCCACTGAATCTGCAGATTGCTGGGACGTCACTTACTGCCAAATGCAGCTCTCAGTGCCTTTGGGCGCACCTCTGTCCCTCAATCACTGCCTCACTGCCAGCCACCACGATTTGCCTCTCTCCTCCTGATTGGAGTTGAGGCCTGAATTCAGGCCACAGTTTGGCAGACAGTTTGCTTTTGTTCAGAGTACCAACAACGCATACATGACACCTTACTTTTTGGCAGACTTACTGACTGAACTGCTACTGACACATCCCGGGAACTACTGTACTGGACTGCCCTGCTGGCAATCCTGCGCCGGGGAGTGTGGTGAACTTTCACCAGAGCCAGAGCTAAGGGGACATTAAAAGACACTTGAACTTGCCGCTGGATCAGATGGCATAGGTTTTCGCTGTGAGAGACTGACTGGGCGGCCGAACAGACCACGTGACCAGCGAAGGGAGCCGAGAGCATGCTTTAAACGGGATAGATTGTGTACTACGAACGAAGCAACGGCGGCGGCGTTGCCGTTTGGGCACGTCTGCCGACCGTCCGCTAGCGAACTGTGCCTCTGGAGTGTATGTACTTTAGTTAGGCTTAGGCCCCAGTTACTGTACTACTGTGTCTTTGTGGTGTATTATCGGTGTAGATAAAATACTTTCAGGGACTTTAGAGTATCGCTAACCTCACCACGGCCAAACCCTCAGACTTTCAATTAACTTACTCTATAAACTATTCTCAGTCTCTTTTGTGGTGGGCGTCTCTACTAACTTTTATACAACAAGCAAACAGGCCCGGCGTTCGCCACACCAGGTTTGCCCGTGACGGTAACGCCTTTGACACGAACGAAAATTGCCACCCCTCTCTCTGTAAGGTCTCAACTGAGTTTGAGCTCTAAACACATAATAAGTTAGTCCTTAATATACAGATTCAGCCGGCACTTCTAACGGAACTAGCAACATAATGCCGCGCAAAATTAGTTTTCCCTTGGCTGTTCGTACATACGCAGACCGGCAGACATTGTCCTGTCCAAAAACCAACTTGGTAATCAGAGCTAAAGGCCATTGGGCCCGGGGGGTTGACTCCTTTAGCAAAACAACTGTCCCCACTTTTGGTTTGAAATTCGCTGTGGCGTGCCCCTTTTTTGCGAGATTTTTTTGCGTGGATCTCCCTCAGATTCAAGATGTACTGGCCTTCCCAAACTTTCCAAAAATGATTTGATAGCCTCTGCGTTTTCCGCCAATAGTCTGCAAAATGCTCAGCTCTTTTTGTTATTCGTCCTGGTGGGTTGTAGTCGGGGTCCTCTGGGTTGGCAACCACAGGTGGGAGCAAGTTTGGCCTCCCCCCAACAGATGAAAGGGAGTTAGCACATGATCAAATGATTCATCAGGAGAGACAAGTGGCCTAGAATTCAACAGTGCCTCGACCTCTGTTAGAACTGTGTACAGCTCCGGCAAATCTACGAGTTTCGCTCCTAACACTCGCATTATAGCCCGTTTGACTGATTTGAGCTTACTTGGTTGACAGACGCGGCTTCCCTTCGTTGGACTCTATCTACTCTTACTACCTGACCGACCGACCGACCGACCGACCGACCGAGAGTAAAACAAGTACCCTGGGGGTTCCTTGTGGGGTCCAGTCGTTTGGGCATGGGCAGTGGCTGGTGGGGTTCACTGGGGTAGTGGCTGAGGCGTGTCGGTGCTGGGCTATGGCATAGATGGGTTGAGAGGCAAGACTGGGGCTTACACCAACAAGGAGGGGCGGTTCAGTGACACTGACCAAAGACAGAAACGGTGCGCCGCTTATAAGCAAATTGGCTAAAGAATTCCCCATCCGAATTGAGAGGGGAAGCTACTGTTTGCTTTTCTGACTGCCACTTCGAATTGTAAATAGCCTTGTTTGTTTAAGCCACTTTTAGACACACCTTAACTGCACATGTACAAAACATACAGTAGGCAAACTCAAAAAGACACCCTAAACAGTTATTACACTATTCTCAGAAGTTCGCATGTCATTACCAGCGAGAGCAACAAAATTCTAAAGAGTGCCAGAGTTCTTTTGATTGGAAGGGAAAATTCCTGTTTTTTGTAAGATTTCTCAAGAAGAATGTCAGAATTCTTTCGAAGGGAAAGCTGCTTTTTGAAAGATTTGCCTGAAGACTGTAGAATTCTTTGGAAGAGAAGGTTGCTTTTTGGAAGATCTGCCAGAAGACTGTAGAATTCGTTGGAGGTTCTACTCAATAGGCCAGTGCCACGAATTAGCGTTGCATTTGCACTTACGGTGGTGCACCGTAATGCTATAAGATAGCCAAAATTTCGGGACCTAGAAAACCGTTGCACTTATGGAGGTTTGACTGTATTCAACATGAGATGAGACTGATTGATAGTAACGAATCTTTACATATTCTGTACCGTCCTGTCTGTCCTGTCATATTGTCAACGTCTCATTCAGTTGTAGTGTGCAGCACTCTATGAGGCTCATCTGTGAATAAACAACTCTGGGTATCACCTAGGGATGGGCACGAAAATTAATTTTTGTACTAAAGTCTGTTCAAAAATTACTGGCGATGGGCAGTTTTTGATTTTTTTCTCAAAAATTCTCCTCTAGACCCCCTTATATTTTTATATGAACTTGTAGCCAACGATCAGCGCTACATTATGGAACTATTCATTCTTGTCCTAATTTGCATATTAACTATGAAAATGGCCAAAAACTAAAATTTGTGCTAGTTGACCCCCTCCAAACGTGCTTGAAATTTGACGCCGATACCAGATTCGGATTCCTCAGAGTCTTGCGGTCTCGAATCATACCACTTTCATGGGTCTACGACGATTTTGAAGCAAGTTACGAGCGATTTCCCGAGGGGTACTCGCTCAAAAATCGACCAAAATTTTTGCCCTCCCATAGTAAAACCTACTTACATAGTGGTGCAAAACGACCTTTTTTACCCGACAGATTTCCAGAAACCACTTTTTCTAGTCAATTCGGACCCGAGGAATTCAGTGGTGCCGTCCGTTTCGGCATCCAACTCTGGTGGAGGGTGCTAGAGCCCCCTAAAGCTCTAAACGGCCCAGTTCCGGTGCTTCAAATAGCCATTCAATAGAAGTGCAATATAGCTTCTAGGGGTATCTTTTTGCGCCAAATCCACAGAAGACAACCCCGAAAAGCCATTTCTCACTCCTGGCCATGTTTTGGGTACTTTCAGGGACACACTGAAGCGCTAATTTTGCGCTCAAAAGCGCCCTTTGTTTAAAGTGCTCCGCACTAAATTTGCAGGTGCAAAATGGCTTTTTCCGTCAGTTAAACGTTTAAAAACCACTGTTTCTTATCAATGTGGGTACGAGGAATTCGATCGGATTCGATACGTGCCCAGTTGCCATTCTTTTAGTTAAATTGAAACCTGAAGACCACAGTGCTGCTTGAGAAATATCAGAACGTAACAAAGTCAAACGTTATTGCTTTGACCCTGAAATGAAGTTTGGGAAAGAGTTAGCTGAAGGAGTGGAAGACATGGTAATCATTTATGGCACAAAAAATCAGTGGATTTCGGAAGAACAACTAGAAGATGTGAATTACTATACGCGGCGATATCTTCCTCCAGATATGATGAGAAATGTTTTTGGTAGAGACAGCTTCGTTCACACTGAACCTGATGTTGTTGCTAGACAGCCAAACAAATTATCGCTTATCGCTTTCCCGATGTCCCAATTTTTGTCACATTTCAGTATTCAGACCCAAAATTGATACTTTGAGCTGGAGAGCTCTGAGTTGGCACACTAATACATGCTTATGAGTTATCTTTCTGCTGCAAAGGATTAGTGGATCTGACGCTCCTGTCCTGAGAAATAGCCTTCCGAAAATCGGTCCGCTTAACTACATGTATGGGACCAAAATTTCAAAGTCTAATTTCTCGATTCATACTCGGAATTCGGACCTAAAAATTGGGGGTTTTAGAGTACTTTTAGACTGCTTTAAGAAACTTTTGTCAAATTTTCGTTTTCAGAAAAAAAATTTTTTTCGCTCCCTTTGCGCCCCCCTAGCTCGTCTGGAGCCCCCCAACCCCGTTTGGAGTGCGGCCCAACGGCCACGAGTGAGAAATGGCTTTTCGAGGTTGTCTTCTGTGGATTTTGCGCAAAAAAGATACCCCTAGAAGCTATATTGCACTTCTATTGAATGGCTATTTGAAGCACCGGAACTGGGCCGTTTAGAGCTTTAGGGGCTCTAGCACCCTCCACAAGAGCTGGATGCCGAAACGGACGGCACCACTGAATTCCTCGGGTCCGAATTGACTAGAAAGAGTGGTTTCTGGAAATCTGTCGGGTAAAAAAGGTCGTTTTGCACCACTAAGTACAATTGTAGGTTTTACTATGGGAGGGCAAAAATTTTGGTCGATTTTTGAGCGAGTACCCCTCGGGAAATCGCTCGTAACTTGCTTCAAAATCGTCGTAGACCCATGAAAGTGGTATGATTCGAGACCGCAAGACTCTGAGGAATCCGAATCTGGTATCGGCGTCAAATTTCAAGCACGTTTGGAGGGGGTCAACTCGCACAAATTTTAGTTTTTGGCCATTTTCCTAGTTAATATGCAAATTAGGACAAGAATGAATAGTTCTATAATGTAGCGCTGATCGTTGGCTACAAGCTCATATAAAAATATAAGGGGGTCTAGAGGAGAATTTTTGAGAAAAAAATCAAAAACCGCTCGTCGCCAATAATTTTTGAACAGACTTTAGTACGAAAATTAAATCGAGGATTTTTAAATTTCGTATCGAATACGAATACGAAAATTAGAGAAATGTTGAAACGAAAATTAAATACGGCTAAAACGAAAATTAATTTTCGTTGCGAATTTTAATTTACGTTTCACATATACAGTAGCTAGCAATAAATCAGCTGAATTATTAGCAATTTAACGGATTCCAAACATACAAAAGCATTTTGACTGTAACAATGCAATGTCCAAAGCATTTTTGCTTTGTTGTTGAAAAAGTATTTTAAAAAGCATTATTACAGTCAGGCACTTAACGCCGTTTATGGTACTGACACCATAAAGTGCCGGTACCATATATGGCGCCCCCACATTCGGCGACTGTGGTGGTAGTACCATATATGGTACAGGAACCCATGGCCATGGGTAGGGGTACCATATATGGTACCACTACTATATGTATATGGTACGAAATCTGAACAGAGTGGTACCATATATGGTACCGGTACCAGTAACAACGCGAAGGTAGGGGTACCATATAAGGTGACAGTACCATATTTGGGGCCGGTACCATATATGGTACCACTACCTGCGGTGCCGGTACCATATATGGTACCGGCACCTTATATGGTGTCGGTATGATAAACGGCGTTAAGTGCCTGACTGTATTAACTTAGTTAACCCAAGGAACTAGTTCATCTTGCTGCAAGTACTGGCACTGTTTGGTACAATCGTACATACACTTTCTTGAGTCAGTATTTTGCACACGCAATGCTTGACTGTTCAGTTAGGGACAATCTCCTTGCTCAAGGCGCATACTACATATGTAGGTATCTGCAATGAACGTATGTATGTGCAATATAAGCATGCAGAAGCAATGCATTACAATGATCAAAACACGCTATGTTAGCGAGAAATCGAGCTGTGCAGAATTTGTGCATTCAGAACTGATATTTAAGGCTTATTTTAATGCTGAAACGCTTAAACCGGGTCCCTATTTGCAGTCTGTAACCTACCGTGAAAATACGAAAATTAATTTTGGTGGAACAAAATGAACTCGTATCGTCGTAACGAAAATTAATTTTCGTACTCATACGAATACGAATTAGGCATTTTGATTTTCGTATCGACTAACGAATACGAAAATTATAATGGGCAAATATTGATTTAACGAATACGAAATTCAAACGGATTTAATTTTCGTGCCCATCCCTAGTATCACCTGATAACCAGTTACCTTTATTGCGCAAAGCAAAATTAAAATTAAATTGACGTTACAAACAAACCTGGAGAACAAACAGTAAGGAACAAGCAGACATAGCGGAAAAGTGGACACGGCAGAAAAAACTAAATGGCAAACCCAGTTTGATTTTATATGCAGAGCAGAGCCAAATAAATTGGTTACAAACCAAATTTCATGCCAGTGAAATCATTCTATCTGCAGGATAATAAATCATAATGATTGGTCTGTTAATCTGGATAGCAAAACCACATGCCAAACAAGACGAACACAGCAGTCACAGACAAAGTGCTTGACAGACTGTGACTGATACAGTAGCAGTAGGTGGTTCAGGGGTCCATGGCTGACGCGTCAGTGGAGCGACAGCCGATCTCCTGCTTCTTAGCATACTGCAAAGTGAAGCATTCATTGATGCAGCACTGCTCGAACTCCTGACAGCAACGGATGTCACACGAGTCTCTGACGATGCTTAGACACAGGGCAGAGTAATCGGCTGACGTGCCTTTGGCTACGAAACAGCTAAGCAATAGGAGGAGGACGTAAAATATGGACATCGCTTACCACACTTACACATACGTACATACATACGCATACATGCAGGAACTTTAGTCATAGTCATGGAGACAAATATTTGCTTATGTGCTGTATGCATGTGCCCAGCCTGCTATGTACCATGTAAGACGTCCATACTAAATCAGCCAAACAGAATAAGCTCAATGAGCGAGAGAATAAACAAAAATTTATTCAAAATATAGGTTTAACGAACCACCCCTGATGGTAGCTTTACAAAACCTGTGTGCAGTGTTATGAGCTCACTTGCCTTGACGTTTTAGATTTGGATTCCGTACAGGCCGATTGGGTCCCGTCAGTCTGGTGTCTGAGTCTGAGTTTTTGCAAGACAGGAACTTCCAGTAGAGCTTGCGAGTGACCCTACTTGTAATCAACAAAATGTAGAGATTGCCCCAGTTGAAGAGTTCAGTGGATGCTTCGAGCAGAAACATAATAACTCCTTCTGCAGCACCTGTCAATGCAAGCACGTACATGAGACTGACATAAACAGCCAAAATAATGAAAAGTGCAAATCCAGTGAAGAGCATGTTCAATTCGGCCGCCCTGCGCCTTTTTCCTTTGCTGTTGTTTATTGCCAGCGCCCGGTTGCTACTGGTTGTTCGGCGTTGTTTCAAAACTGATTTGAATGACAGCGTGTAGAGCACCGATACAACCAGCACCGATGCAGTTCCATACATGGCCGTCAATAATGCGTAGGCCTTAATTAAGATGCTTTTTGCGAGAAAGTCAGCTTTAAGGGGGCAAGCAGGGTCATCTCACGGATCTGGCTGATATTTATATCTGTTAAAATAGAGCACAGTCGAAGACCAACGGTGCACGCCCGGCCACCAGAAATCCCCTGTAACCGGTGCTACACCCCCTTAAAGTTGGATCGGCAGCAATTTTCGGGCTCATTTTCACTCTCTGACAGCCTCCATTCAAACGATCACCCTTCATTTGTTTCTTAAAGTACATAGGATCCCGACTCGCATATGGTTTGCAGGGCATAAAAACTATATAGGTAGCTCAGGAGCACTCAGATTGAAAAACAGATGTTATTTTCGCAATCAGCGAAAAAAACTGCATTAGGTGATATAAATTTGATGGCTATGAACCCTACATGCGACTGAATTCAGTCACCTTTCACCGTTTTGTTCCCAAATCAAAAAATGCCGATATCTTCAAAACTAGGCAACGTAGAGCACAAATAAGGTTATTTTCGGAATCTGCAGCAAAAACTACGTAAGAAAAACTGCTTTGTTCCGCGGTTTATGGTCATACTAGCGAGTAGTGCCACTCAAAAAATAGTGTCAGTCTCAAGTTTGGTGGACGCCAGATAAATACCACGATATGACCAGATTTGACAGATCACTAATTGTCTGAGTACCAGGGCATAAAAATTACATAAGTAGCTCAGGAGCTGTCAGATTGAAAAACAGATGTCATTTTCGTAATCAGCGGCAAAACTTCATTAGGTCATATAAATTTGATGGCTCTGTACCCTACATGAGACTGAATTGAGTCACCTTTCAAACGAGCATGTTATAACAAGTGCAGCCATTTTCTTCCCAACCCATAAAAATGCCCATATCTTCAAACCTAGGCAACGTAGAGCAAAAGTAAAGTTATTTTCGGAATCAGCAGTAAAAACTACATAAGAAAAACTGCATTGTAGTACCGCGATTAATGGTCATACTAGCGAGTAGTGCCACTCAAGAGATAGGGTTGGTCTTAAATTTGGACGCCAATTTCTCCCGATCCAGAGCGAATCTAGCTAAACTGAATACATTTTCGAGCTCAGCACACAAAACTGCATATAACAGAATGCTAACCATTAAGCTTCGCTGAAAAAATTTTTTTCGAACACATGTGAGAGGCCAAAACACCCCCTACCCCTAAACAGCACACTTTAATGCGCTCATTTTGTTTGGCCAACTCATGGCTAACTTTTTTTTATAACATTAGCCTGGCAGGACCATTGCATAAAAGTTATAAAGATTTTTCGAAAAACACGGAGTGGCATTTTGCGGAAATTTCGTAGTTTGCGGTGAAGATCTCGGTAACCAGCTATAGTCTGAAAATGGGAGTGCCGGAATCTGAAAGGCCATTGGAACAGCTACAAAACCATAGCTGAGGGGGTGTACATAGCTACGGTTCCAGGGGGTTGCTGGTGGCCGGGCATGCACCGCCGGTCTTGAACTGTGCTCTATTTTAACAGATACGAATATCAGCCAGATCCGTGAGATGACCCTGCTTGCCTGATCTCTTCGGCACCAAAACTGACCTTCTCACAAAATGCATCTTTAATGTTTAGATCCAAATCTTATGCGGTCTTTTTGTTGGCAAAATAAAACCAATTCGAAAACTCACCAACATAATGCGATGGTCTCGCGGCAAAAGAAAGAAACCGCCGGTTTGATTGTAGTTGATAGTTCTTCTGATCGAATGACTTGTGAACAAGCTGGGACTGGATAATAGAGCACTCAAAATCCACTTTGCTCCCAACAATGCCAACACTCGTTTCGATCTCCAGTTCTGAAAATAGACCGCTTCACATACATTGTATGTATGATAGCGTATAACCCCGTCGCCCATATACAGTATGTCCACTGGCGGCGGCTTATACTAGCGGTCGGTATAAGTCCGTGATTGCCGTCAACGGGCGGGGTTGTTGCACTGGCCGCTAAGATAATCCAGTCAGCATGGCGGCGTGCCGCGTGTCTCTGGGTTTGTCAAGCAACTTTACAATGGCGTTGTTCTTTAACTCCAAGACCTACAACCTGATTCATCATCTAAAAGCAGGCATTTACTGCGATTTGAGCTGCGCAATGTGGATGGATGACCAGCCTGTGTAACCCAGGAACATGTTCATATTTGTTTATCTGGGCCAGCCGACTCAGTTCAGCTACAGCCTATGAAGTCAGAGTTTTAGAATTTAGAAGCCATTGCGTAAGTTTGATGGCCTGAGATGTTTTGCGTGCGTCGCCAGAATGCATATTGGACAATGGCAAGCTATGTAATAATTTCATTCCCCATCTCAAGGCTCTGTGTTGAGTGTCTAACCGAGATGTGCTGGTAGGCTCTGCATATTATATATGCATACTGTTAGATTTGTACTGTATAATCAGTGGCGTATCCAGGGGGGTGTAGGGTGTGTACACCCCCCTTTGCGGTAGGGGTAGGAAGAAAAAGTCTGTCAAAAATATAAGAAACTAATGAATTATGTACTAAAACTGTCTATTTTGTGCTCAGAATGCCTTCTAAATGCGTTTTGAAGGCCAAATTTTCAAAATTTTCTCGCCCTGGTCGGGCAGAAGCCCAATCAGGCCATTATAAACTACTAAAACTTGTAATTTCTGTTAATTTTAAGCTCGGAATGCGCGGGTTAAACGCGTTTTTGAAGGCTAATTTTGCTAAATTTTCTTACCCTGTGGGCAGCGGCCCAACCAGGCACTTTCAAAATTTTACACCCCCCTTTCCAAAATCCTGGATACGCCACTGTGTATAATTGTCTTCACATGAGTTTTTGCTGTTAGGACAAGGTGATAGCTGAAATTGGTCCAGTTTGTAGAACAGAACAGTAACTGGATGCTGTTTTAACAGCTCAGTGCAGATAAACCCAGCTTGTCTCTCTCTTTATCTCTCACCCACAGCTATTCTCCTCTGCGTTATTTCTTTGTAAATATGGCTGAATAGGATTAGAGCGGCATCTTATCAAAACGTTGCATGGCCTGATAATCAGCGCGCGATTTATGTCAAGCAGGTACCCAATTATAGCGACGGAGGGACGTGTTGCCATGCAGGATGTAAAGCCAATATGCGCACCTGAGCGTGCTCGCACGTTTGAAAGAACGAGAGTGCAAGAGAGATTGCGTTTTGAAGCAAGATCAATCAATAGTCTCACCACTTCATAGTGTAAAGGTTTGGTCATGGCTGAAAAACGATTGGCCGCCAGAAGAATGGGGGTGGTGAACTGGGAAAAACACAGTGTGTAAGAAAGAAAGTAGGACAGTCTTCCGCACAAGTCTGCCTTCCATGCATAAGGCTCGATCGGTATCCAGCCACGAATCGGCAGATAAACGTGAAACCAACGGGTCACCACACCCAACAGACCACCAACTGCATCGTCTATGCAAATCGTAAAGAAGGACGAACTGAAGGGCTCTTTTTTCTTCGATTTTACTATGGCCACCACTAAAAGCAGATATAAAAGCCACGACACTAGGCTGGCAATCAACATTATCAGGTCGGCAAGCATAGCTGAGCTGTAGAAATCCCGCAAGTGCAGCCCTGATGCCACTGAGTGGTCCATAATGCCTTGTGAATCAGGCTGATACAACATAATCAGCTGAGCCATTAGCCTGCTTTGTTCTCATGCTGGGCCAGCTAGCCTAATGGACGCATTTCTGCCACATGTAATGCGTGTTGCTCCAGGCTCTTCTGTTACTTGCAGGTGTCTTTTGTTCGTCACACCTAGTCAGAAACTACTTACATGGCCTTCCTTTTAAGATAGTTGGTTAGGCAACTTAATATATGTAGGCGACAAACAAACAACATACACTACACCTCAAACAAGTAAAAGCAGTCAGCGAAGAAGTAACACAGAATATAACAGAGGTCAGTCAGTTGGTCGATCCGGTCGATCAGTCCAGTCAGTCGATTAATTGGTCAGTCAGTTGGTCAGTCAATCAGTTGGTTGGTCAGTTTGTAAGTCAATTGATTTGTCTGAATCTGTGATCAAGTGTCTCACCGATGAACAGCAACTACTAGACCACCATATCCCCAAGCACAAAGAGGTTCATCCTCAGTGATTGCCTCGCATGTGGCTCTGTGATGGGTTGTTTACTGGTCAGTCAATCAGTTGGTTGGTCAGTTTGTAAGTCAATTGATTTGTCTGAATCTGTGATCAAGTGTCTCACCGATTAACAGCAACTACTAGACCACCATATCCCCAAGCACAAAGAGGTTCGTCCTCAGTGATTGCCTCGCATGTGGCTCTGTGATGGGTTGTTTACTGGTCAGTCAATCAGTTGGTTGGTCAGTTTGTAAGTCAATTGATTTGTCTGAATCTGTGATCAAGTGTCTCACCGATTAACAGCAACTACTAGACCACCATATCCCCAAGCACAAAGAGGTTCGTCCTCAGTGATTGCCTCGCATGTGGCTCTGTGATGGGTTGTTTACTGGTCAGTCAATCAGTTGGTTGGTCAGTTTGCAAGTCAATTGATTTGTCTGAATCTGTGATGTGCAGGTAGCAACTTTCCCTGTCGTGCACCCAGCGCTAGACATATATGTAGTTGGGTACAGTGGTTCGTCCTCAGTGATTGCCTCGCATTCGCATGTGGCTCTGTGATGGGTTGTTTACTGATCAGTCTAGTGTTCATGTGCGTTGTAATGGGTGCGAAGAACAAAACACACCTGCAAGTAACAGAAGAGCCTGGAGCAACACGCATTGCATGTGTCAGAAAGGCGTCCATTAGGCGCCTGGCGCCCAACAGCATGGCTAGAGTGACTGGCAATGATAGAAAGGAAACGTCCGAGATGACGAACCATGCGGCTCGCGAAATGGACCACATAGGTCTGATCATAGGGCCGTAAGGTCCCCCCTCGCACATCGGATCGGATCATTCGAAACATAGACATTCGAAAAATCCAATACCAAACAACAGTACAACCAGCATTCATCAGTAAGTTTAGGCCAGTGCTTAGTTGCAGAGCGCTAAGGGGCTAGTTGACAAATTATCACAAGTATGTACAAAGGTTGTGGTGGTGCCCAAGTATGCATCGAACAAATGTTCAGGTGATATAGAAATGGGTTTCCTCCAGAGACAGACCCAGTCTAGATAAAGATTAACAGGCAATGGCTATGAAATCCTATCTTGCTCTGCTGATATTCAAATCGAGCAGCTGCCAGGAGTCAGACTGTGGTTTGTATTCTTCGACCCTTCTACTCCGAACGTTCGGGAGGGGGACCGAATTTCGGTCACCCTCCCGAAGTTTTGTTGCAGCGCATGGCCACGCTCTGCCAGCGGCCGGCCGCGCAGTGGAACACTCTTCCCTTATACATTCTTGCTTGTGCTAAAGTCCTTTGAAATAAAATATTGTTTGTCTCCTACATGAACTTGCCTAACCAACCCTCTTGAAAGGAAGTCCATGTAAGTATTTTTCTGACCAGGTGCGATGAACAAAACAAAGGCACCTGCAAAACAGAAGAGCCTGGAGCAACACGCATTGCATGTGTCGGAAATGCGTGCATTAGGCTAGCTGGCCCAGCATGAGAACAAACAAAGCAGGCTAATGGCTGCGCTGATTACGTTGTACCAGCCTGATTCACAAGGCATTATGGACCACTCAGTTGCATCAGGGCTGCGCTTGCGGGATTTCTACAGCTCAGCTATGATTGCGGACCTGATAATGTTGATTGCCAGCCTAGTGTCGTGGCTTTTATATCTTCTTTTAGTGGTGGCCATAGTAAAATCCAAGAAAAAAGAGCCCTTCAGTTCGTCCTTCTTTACTATTTGCATAGACGACGCAGTAGGTGGTCTGTTGGGAGTGATGTCCCGTTGGTTTCACGTTTATCTGCCGATTCGTGGCTGGATACCGATCGAGCCTTATGAATGAAAGCCGGACTTGTGCGGAAGACTGTCCTACTTTCTTTCTTACACACTGGGATTTTCCCAGTTCACCACCCCCATTCTTCTGGCGGCCAACCGCCTTTCAGCCATGACCAACCTGTACACTAAGTGGTGAGACTAGTTATTGATGTTGCTTCAAGACGCAATCTCTCTTTTACGCTCGCTCTCTCAAACGTGCGAGCATGCTCAGGTGCGCACATTGGCTTTACATCCTGCATGCCAACATGTGTATAACCTTCCGTCCCTATAATTGGTGAAAGGAAATGTGGAGTCTTTTACTTGTTAGTCTTTGTATAACACAACACACACGCACTCACTGAATCACACACATCAACCACACAGGAAGATACACAAAACAACACTCACACAAACTATCAAACTCTTCATCACTCCCCCTCACGAGTGTCAACTGGGCCGCCGCTGTGCCTGACAATCGGGGAACGAACGAACTGTGAGAACTGCTTTGCCTCTGTTGACTCGGCATCTCCGGTAAGCTGCTCTGCACTGACACCGTATTGACCCGATCTCTTGCGCGCCACGTTTCGGCCTTTCTGCGCCTTTGTCTTCATCTGGTGACTTGTCATGGGAGAAACGGGATCACATCTCTTGGGCAACAAACTCAAACGAACCAACATTCTTTCCGTCTGCCTTCTTCTTCTATTTCTCTTACTTCTCTTCATCCGCTTTCTCTCTATTCTCTTCATCCTCTTCATCTTCCACTTTCGTTGCTTCCTCCCACCTCTTCTCATAATCTCACATCTCATCATCCTTCTTCTTCTCCTTCCTCTTCTCTTATAGTCTGCAGAGTTTTGTTAGGACTACCAGCAACTGGTTAACGTGCTATGCTTAAACACTGTTTACCTACGGATTCTGCTTTTGCACGTACGTACACTCAGAATGCTTTCAAAAGCGTTTTTGAACGCAATTTTTCAATTTTTTTCGCCCTGATTGGGCCACGGCCTGACCAGAGATATAAAAATTCTGAGTAAGCCAATGAGTAAAAGCGAAGACGAATAGGGACATACTGGACAGGTTAAAAGGGGTTCACAAGAAGCGTTATTCTGAGTAACGAAAATCAACCACCAGAGATGGATGTACAAAGCCATAACGCACCCATGTGATAATATAGAGAGTGGTTTTTAGCATTTTTGGCACTTTCATAACAAAAAATCCTAAAATGACTGGAACTAATCGGATTTTAGCTGGCTTTTGAGCCAAAATTGGCATTTTGAGTGATTTTTGGCTAAAATCCGAATTTCAACTTTTTATGGGAAAATACCTGAAATCTGATACCTGATTGGGTATTTTTGGAATACCTGTACCTGATTCCTGATATTAGATACTCTCTCAATACCTGCCCACAGTAACGTACAGTACGTATACCGAATTGTGTACAGACTGAATGATATGCGCTTTGAAGACTATTTTGAATGGGCTAAAACCATGCGTACAAGAGGTCATGATAAGAAACTGTATCTACTGGGTTTAAAGAAAAACCTCAACTGTAGAAAGTTCTCATTCGCAATCAGACGCTTGAGGTGGACGAATTCAATCGACCAATTAGAAACGATGAAGCCCACGCATCCGACTCTGAAGGCGCTCTGAAACATGCTAGAGGCGATGGTGAAGAAAATCCACCACCAACTTATAACGAAGCTATTTTAAAAGGCGTCAAGACTTGATTATTTGTTTTTTTGTTTGAGTTTGTTTATTTTTGTTCGTTCGTTCATTCATTAATTCGTTCGTTTCAGCTTAAGTCTACGCTAATTAAGTTAAGAGCCATTATTTATAAAATCCAGACCAGGCAAGTTATAGGGGCGAAACATGAAATTTCTGATCTATACTTTTTATGTGATGAATCAATAGGTCTTTAATAGAAAAAGACTGCGGTATTTATGCTATCCGATACCGCTTACGGTATTTATAGCCAAAACGTGATTTTGGGCATTTGCTACTCTGGGAATAGCGTAGTTTAACCGATTGGGCTCATATTTTCAGCATACATTAACCATACCAATTGTATGTGCAAAGTTTGCAGCTGATCGATTTATACCCACATGAATAGCGTCAATTTCTTGATTTGGTTGCATGCTTAGCATAATCTATGCTGAACATACAAGATACACAGGTTGATTCTCACATAGCAACGGCTTCTTCATACGTCGGCGGAGCATCTTCCTTCGGTTCTTTGTACCATTTTCAAAAATGGTGACCGCATGATTGCCTTTGCACATTCGTTCATGTTTTTTCTTGTCTTAGTTTTTAAAATAATATCTCATTCTATTTTTATAAAAATAACAAATGTTCAGCATTGCAATTCTATTAAACATTGAATTCCGTTTGTTTGTTTTCAGAAATATCTATTCGAAAAGGCGATTTTTTATACAAAAAACAATTAATCGGCTTCCGGTTATTATTTTTGCAAAGTATTTCTATGACTCGTTGTTCAATTGGCAAAAAATTGCAGTAATATCGAATTTCTGACGTTTGGTAACCTGACTACAAATTGACTACAAACTAAGACTACATATTTTTTAACCTGAATTTGACAACTACAAACTAAGACTACAAATTATTTTCGCGAAAATTTTTAACTACAAACTAAGACTACAAATTGAAATTCTCTGAGGAAATAGGTCTAGACAACAAACCATTTTTTTGAAAATTTGTTTATTTTGGGCTGAACAAAACCGAAATCCTTTTACAATAGATGAATGCGAAGAAGACAGAAGTGGTAAATTTTTTAAAAATTAATTGTATATAAACCAATTTATTTTAGTCTGGAATCTATCCAGATAGTGGGAGAAGAAGAAGAAGAACAACTGCAAAATCGAAATACTTTTATCATAGATGAGCGTGAAGAAGACAGAAGTGCCTAAAAGTAAAAATTATTTTAACAAAACAAATGTTTAAAAAACAACTTATTTTAGTCCGGTACCTATCCATATAGTGGAAGAAGAAGAAGAACCAGTTGTAAAGAAAACTAAAAAAATCTTCCAAGAGACCAAACTATGCAATTGTGGAAGGACCGGAATTAGACAAATTTTGAGAAGCCATAACGAATCAAAATTTGGATCCATTGGTTTTGATTCCCAAATTTCCACTATAATATAAATTTTTAATAAAAATAAATTTCACTAAAATAGTTATAGACTAGATTGGTAGACTATTCTTCTAGCAGCAGCAGCGAACATACCCTTAGACCTAGTTCCCAATCAAATTTTAGTTTGTAGTTAGTGGTTGGTAGTCAATTCAGCGAGCGATTGAAAAACCATTCATTCTGTTCTGCAGCACACAGCAAACACTATCTGAAAAGAAAGGTAATCAGCGCCGCAAAACTAATTAGTATGCGATGGCCATAAAACTCCATCTGGCTCCAGTCAGATTGAATGGGCAATAGCGCCAGGAGTCGGTCTTCTCATCATATTCTTCGATTGTATGGCTGTAGGGATAGCGATAACGATTTGTACTATTCTTCTGAGAGAATACTTCGTAAAGAGGCACGTGGTTGCCTCCAATTGCTAAGAGAGTTCCGTTAAAAGAGACCAGCACGAAGTTGCTTCGTGGCTCATTCATGTCCGCCATCGGGTGCCATCTAGACGTTTTTGGTTTGTAGCTGCTGCAGTACGAATACTGGTAGGTCAGAGCGCTCGTGGCTATGCGACCTCCGCAAAGCACAATCCGTTCTTTCCATGCCACCAAGCCGAAACCGATCAGATGGTCAACTGGCCTTTGTAAAGTTTGCCGAAACAATGGCAGTGGCAGCCACTTCCATCTCGGTTCTGGCTCACTCACCAGCTTGGTGAGGTTGATCGACTCAAAGACCAATTTGACCGGTATTAGACAGGAGAGGGTACAGGTAATTTGGGGCTGTTTAAAGTGAAACCTACTTGAAGAAGTACACTTCCACTGTACTTATGTCAGTTCTACTACACTTCCAATTCGATCCTATGTCCAGGGGCGTTACGGCCTACGATCAGACCTATGCGGTCCATTTCACGACCCCATGGTTTGTCATCTCGGACGTCTCCCTTCTATCACTGCCCAGTGTGGTGCACTTTTTATCTAGGTAACTAGGTAACTAGGAATACCTAGTAAAACCTAGTTATTATTTGGGAAAAGTACCTAGATTTACTTTACCTAGTTGCTCGTTACTCTATTTTACCTAGTTTTACTTTACCTAGTTTTAAATCCACATAACTAGGTACTTCTAGGTAAAACAAGTTTACCTAGTTTGACATTTTCAGTTTTACGTGGCTTTTTCAGTCAGCAAACCTTAAAATTTCCGGCTTTCCCACAATTACAGTGGCCCAGCTAATGAATTTCTGACTTATTTGATCAATAAAATGCAAATATTTACTGGAAATGTGTCCAATTTCGTAAATTTTGACTCCTCTGACTTCATCATTGTTCTATTGAACCAAAAATAATATTTTCACTTGATTTCAAGCGTTTTAGGTTTACCTAGTATTCATACATGTAACAGCTCCGGGCCGACCTGGGGGGAGGGGGGTAGGGGGGGGTTTTTTCCTCAGGTGGGGGGTCGAGGGGGGGTTTCGCCCAGGTGGGGGGTCCCAAATTTCAAAAAGCTCCAAAACGCCTAGAAATGCGTTTTCAGCACGTTTTTTTCAAAAAGGACGCTAAAAATCGCTATTTTAAGCTGCCATATAGCGTTTTAAAGCTAAAAACAAGCAAAAAATGACAAAAAGAGCTTCCAAAAACACCGATTTTTCTTCAATATCAGCAGTGGAAACGCCAAATTCGGTTTCCAAAGGCTTTTCAAGTGAATTTTAGGCTAAAAATTAGTGATTTCTGACCCAGTTTGTTAATACTGGAGCCACTACCACGACTTGTATTTTTTGGTCGGGGGGAGGGGTCCCTTAACCTGTCTCGGGGGGGGGGGGGGGGGGGGGGGGGGGGGGTGAGGGGGGGTTTGGCCTTTCCAGGGGGGGGGGTAACCCCCCCCCCAACCCCCCCCCCCCTAGTACATGTATGCTAGTATTACCTAGTTTTTCTGCGCATTACCTAGTATTACTTTACCTAGTTTCTTAGCTGAGAACTTTACCTAGTATTACTTTACCTAGTTTCAAAATTTCAAAATGCACCACACTGTCACTGCCAGCCTCTCTAACCATGCTGTTGGGCGCCAGGTACTAAGAGAGTGCCTAGCGCGTTGACGTCATAGTGATGTCGACTTCCAACGTCCGCTTGGTGCGCCCCCGGTGTGAGAGAGGCCCCAGGCCTAGTCGGTTTCCATGGACAACTCCTGACATCGTTGATCTTCTCATCCAATCTGACATGTTTTGGAGCGGCTTCAGGGCAACGGTTCCCATTTTGCCTAGTTGCTGTCACTAGCTTTTGGTGGTGTGGGTGGAGCTTTGTGCTGACGATCAACTATTTGTGGCAAGAGACTTATGTGCTGAGAGGATGAGCGCACGACACCGCGCACAGTGGCTTTGCGGCCTAAACCACTACACCAACTGTGCCGACACTACGCTACATACTTGTGTACATTACAGTACAATCCACATAAGATGGGCCGCGTCATTGGCTCAGTGGGTAGCTCACTGCCTCTGAGTCACGGCGGCCCCTGCATCCCTAGCGGTTGTAGTGGTTCATCCTCTCGGCGCGGCAAGTTTCTTGCTGCAAAGAGTTGGTCGTCGGCACAACGCTCCACCCAGGCCACCGAAAACTGGTTACAGTGAGTAGGTAAATTGGGAACCAACTGGATCTGCCGTTGCACCGAAAGCCGCTCCAAAAAGCATGCCGCGTTGGAGGGAAGATCAACGACGTCAGGAGCCGTCTGAGAAACCAGCAATAAGGCCAATACCGGTTTGGTTACGCCGGGCGGCCGTTGGGAGCTGTCAGCACCATGACGTCACCACGCCAGGCACTCTCTTAGTACCTGGCGCCCAACAGCATGGCTTGAGTGGCTTGGCAGTGAAAGAAGGGCAAACGTCCGAGATGACGATATCAGGGGTAACGAAATGGACCGTGCAGGTCTGATCGTAGGGCTGTACATCGTACGGCCCCCCGCCAGATCGGATCGGATCGGATCCACATAAGGCATTCGATTTTACATAACCCCCACCTGCAAACCCTGTGCGCCTGGCGCACACCCCAACGATTCGCGTTTTTAAACTGTTCGCGCCGCGCGAATTGGCCGCGAACTGTTCGATATGAGTCATACACACGTTATAAGATGCCGGCGCGAACTGTTCGAAACAATTCGCGCATACGTAATTAGGCAAAATCCGAACTGTTGTAAACAATTCGCGCCAAACCCCGGTTTGCGCGATCGGGATAAACCACGGAAACTCACAAACGGAACAGCAGTAAGCCTTATGCAAGTCACGGAAATTGGCCGCCTTAACGAGCATGGGGTCCCATAGGGATATAGGGGGTCCAGAGGGTCCTCTAGGGGCCACCAGCAGTAATTAGGTCACGGCACGCCCTATTCTTAAACACAGTTAGCCGTCAAACTGATTTCCGTGCCTCACAGAAAATCGTATGCCTTCTGTGGTTTGTATGGTAGAACTGAATCTCAAAGCTGAAAGCAGGGATGTGAGGTGGGAAAAAAACACCGGAAAAAACTGTTTTTTTCCGGAAAAAAACCGGTTTTTTTCCTAAGGGTCGGAAAAAAACATAAATCGCGGAAAAAAACTCAAGCTAAAAATAGCTAATTTACGTCATTTTTCGTTTAAAAAATTGACTTTTGCTACGTATAATAGGCCATACTGACTCAAAACTGTTAGAAAAACAACAAAAAAGACCAAATTTGGCATGAAAAAACAAAAATGCAAACTGCTGTAAGAAAATTTGCATATAGCGTTATTTATGGAACCTGTCAGGCACTGTTTCATGCCTGTTTCGTGATTTGTATCGATGTAACACGTGTATTTCTGGTCTAACAAGACTGAGGAAGGCGCTAGAAAGCGTTAGGAATCATAAAACCAGCCTAGGATACTCAGAACTTGGGCTGGAGTTTTTTTCCGCGATTTAGGAAAAAAACCGGAAAAAAACCGGAAAAAAACTGGAAAAAAACAGGCCGAGGTTTTTTTCGGAAAAATATACAACCCTGGCTGAAAGTGGGCTGATAATTGTAGATGGCCAAATTGTCTGTACCCACTGTGCTGGCAGCAATCGATAACCGCTCATCTTGTACAAGACACCACTCAGTATGAGTGAGCTTATGTCATATGTACCTGAAAGTAGAATTTAAAGTCTATTCTGCGAAGAATATATGCCATTCACACTTAATCGATCATATGTAGTATAGCAGTAGTTTTTAAACTAGCGGAAATCTAAAATTTCTGAAATCGAGTTCAAAAAACTAATGCGGACTGGACACTAACCCAGAAACGACGTAGTGGTGCTCTTGTAGGTCCAGGTGTTGGTGTCTAGATCGAAGACGGCACACACCTTTGCCTGAGCACCAGCGCACACAAACAACTGCCGCCCAACTGCTGTTTGCATGGCTCCAGTGCATTTTGCCCTCAACGTCAGGTTGGCGGCTGACACTCGAGTCCAGTTGTCAGCATCAACGATCTCTGTGCGCCACAGCCCAGGTCGCCGGTCCAGAGAACCAACAACCAGGAGAGAGTTGGAGAGCACCGATGCGAATGAGCATGCTCCCGGCTTTAGTAATGTCCTTTTAGGAGAAATTTGCTTCACTGGTCTTTCTTCTTCAATCGGGTATAGTACCTCAGCAAATTTGTATTTTCTGAAATCAAATGCTTTTAGACTGCTAGAAATTCTAAAAGAAACGTTTTTTTTATTTTGGAAATAGCTTCAGGAAGCAAAAAATGAAAGTGAACGTATCGGGAAGCTGTTTCAAACCTATCAGAAAGCCGGACCGTTAACCTATCTGAAAGCTGGACCGTTAACCTATCGGAAAAGCTGGACAATTAACCTATCGGCTAGCAAGACCGTTAACCCATCTGAAAGCCGGACCGTTAATCTATCTGAAAGCTGGACCGTTAACCTATCTGAAAGCTGGACCGTTAACCTATCTGAAAGCTGGACCGTTAACCTATCGGAAAGCCGGACCATTAACCTATTGGAAAGCCGGACCGTTAACCTATCTGAAATCCGGACCGTTAACCTATCTGAAAGCTGGACCAATAACCTATTGGAAAGCCGGACCGTTAACCTATCTGAAAGCCGGACCGTTAACCTACCTGAAAGCTGGACCGTTAACCTATTGGAAAGCCGGACCGTTAACCTATCTGAAAGCCGGACCGTTAACCTACCTGAAAGCTGGACCGTTAACCTATTGGAAAGCCGGACCGTTAACCTATCTGAAAGCCGGACCGTTAACCTACCTGAAAGCTGGACCATTAACCTATTGGAAAGCCGGACCGTTAACCTATCTGAAAGCCGGACCGTTAACCTACCTGAAAGTTGGACCATTAACCTATTGGAAAGCCGGACCGTTAACCTATCTGAAAGCCGGACCGTTAACCTACCTGAAAGCTGGACCGTTAACCTATCTTAAAGCTGGACCATTAACCTATCGGAAAATCCGGATGGCTAACCTATCGGAAAGCTGGACCGTTAACCTATCGGATAAGCTGGACAATTAACCTATCGGCTAGCAAGACCGTTAACCTATCTGAAAGCCGGACCGTTAACCTATCTGAAAGCTGGACCGTTAACCTATCTGAAAGCCGGACCGTTAACCTATCTGAAAGCTGGACCGTTAACCTATCGGAAAGCCGGACCAATAACCTATTGGAAAGCCGGACCGTTAACCTATCTGAAAGCTGGACCGTTAACCTATCGGAAAGCCGGACCAATAACCTATTGGAAAGCCGGACCGTTAACCTATCTGAAAGCCGGACCGTTAACCTACCTGAAAGCTGGACCGTTAACCTATCTGAAAGCTGGACCATAAACCTATCGGAAAATCTGGACGGCTAACCTATCGGAAAGCGAGACCGTTAACCTATCTGAAAGCTGGACCATTAACCTATCGGAAAAGCCGGACGGCTAACCTATCGGAAAGCGAGACCGTTAACCTATCTGAAAGCTGGACCATAAACCTATCGGAAAATCTGGACGGCTAACCTATCGGAAAGCGAGACCGTTAACCTATCTGAAAGCTGGACCATAAACCTATCGGAAAATCTGGACGGCTAACCTATCGGAAAGCGAGACCGTTAACCTATCTGAAAGCTGGACCATAAACCTATCGGAAAATCTGGACGGCTAACCTATCGGAAAGCGAGACCGTTAACCTATCTGAAAGCTGGACCATTAACCTATCGGAAAAGCCGGACGGCTAACCTATCGGAAAGCGAGACCGTCAACCTATCTGAAAGCTGGACCATTAACCTATCGGAAAAGCCGGACGGCTAACCTATCGGAAAGCGAGACCGTTAACCTATCTGAAAGCTGGACCATAAACCTATCGGAAAATCTGGACGGCTAACCTATCGGAAAGCGAGACCGTTAACCTATCTGAAAGCTGGACCATTAACCTATCGGAAAAGCCGGACGGCTAACCTATCGGAAAGCGAGACCGTTAACCTATCTGAAAGCTGGACCATAAACCTATCGGAAAATCTGGACGGCTAACCTATCGGAAAGCGAGACCGTTAACCTATCTGAAAGCTGGACCATTAACCTATCGGAAAATCTGGACGGCTAACCTATCGGAAAGTGAGACCGTTAACCTATCGGAAAGCCGGACCATTAACCTATCGGAAAACCGGACCGTTAACCTATCTGAAAGCCGGACCATTAACCTATCAAAAATTCGGACTATTAACATATCTGAAAGCCGGACCGTTAACTTATCGGACAGCCGGACCTTGAGCCTTAAACCATGAATGTTAACCAAATAAACCTGAAATTTGTAGAATATCTGCAAAAGAGCATCGGATTTTGTTTCTTGGAATTTTATGCACCATGATTGAGTAAGTCTTGCGAAAATAAGAAAGCTTCCTGAATATCAGCCTTTAATCAACAGTTCACGAACACAGATCTTCCAGATTTTTCTTTATTTTCGAAAGCCACCATCACTTTAAAACACAAAATTGCCAGTGTTTTGGCAGAATACTGTATGTTCCAAATTTCAGGCTATTTGATCAATCATTAGCGGGAACGGACGGCAGGAGAAAGAAATTATATCATATTTTTGGACACCCTGTGTGTAGTTGCCATACATAAATGCATTACAAATGATGTGAGATGATTAGTTTGTCAGGTTTTTTGGGCAAAACATACAGCATCTCTCCTCCTATCACCAGTAATGCGGTCTGGCCAGACTTGCTTCCTTTGCGAAGTAGCTGTCTGTAGGGCTCTATGGTCTCCACTGACTGACTATCAACGTTTCCATCAGATTTTCTCAACACAGTAAACACAAAAAGGCAGAATACTGCTATTGATGCAGAAGCGCTCAGGCTTATCAACACCACTTTAGTTGGGTTAACCATCAGGAGATACAGGACAGGCGAGATTCGACCACTTAACAGTAACTTTCTGAAAGTTATTTGTGCGCAAATTAGGTTTAGATTGAGAGAAAGACTCCAAATTGAACAGGCTAATAACCCCACTCCCCTGTGTACAAATATCGCGTTGCCATCTATAATATCACTAAACGCAATTAATCAGCTGTTGTTGAACACGATTTTATCGACTTTTCCTCCTAGCAAGAATGCATAAAAGAGTAGCAAGAATGTGCTACTCAGCGGCCGGCCGAGTGTTGATGCGCTGCTCCATAATTACCGGAGGGGCCTGAATTTATTAAAAAACGGTTCATGAATTGGGGAAAAAAGGTGAAAGACAAAAAGGAGTAAAAGTTTTACATCACGATCTCAGTCAATCTCATCATGATCTCACTCAATCTTATCATGATCGCATTGCATCATGATCTCACTCGATCTCATCATGATCTCAGTCAATCTGATCTCAATCTCAGCCAATCTGATCATGATCTCACTCGATTTGGTCTCATTATGATCTCACCGAATCTGATCATGATTGCATCACATCACAATCTCACTCGATCTCATCATGATCTCACTTGATCTCAACATGAAAAATATTACACAGTTCAAAGTTCATCTTAGTTCAAAGATAAAAGCCTAACCATTGACAAATTTACTACCTCACTCAACCATGTTTCTCACAAATACTGCATATACATTTCTATCGCAAAAGGGGCAACGAATTTTCTGTTTCAGCGCTCCATCTTCGTGAAGGTTGTTCCAGTGATCTTTCTAACCCGATCCTTTTACACTTATTTTGAAAATCGGGCAAAAAAATCCTACAATTTTGATATATGTAGTAGACTAGAAATAGTTAGCAAAACAGTTATTAACCTTTAAAGGTTCTTGTCGCGCTCTTTTAGACATGAATCTAGTAGCTAGCTATGAGCTGGATTTGCAATGGCCTGTTGTTTTGTACTGGTGAGTGAACACCAACGATGCTTCAGCTTTTTAATAACTATTCGAGCGAAAAACAGTTTAATAGGGTGCGCCCAATTATATTCAGCTCTCAAGTTATCCACACAACTTTTTTGACATTTTGTTTACACAAAAAGAATGTCAAAGATTTGTTTGCTTTATCAATAATAAAAGATTGAATTTGTTTTCTGGCTTGAAAATTAGTGTTGCTCCAACTCATGCCACCAATATGTGAAAATGTGTTGAATGAATTCATTGGCGGTGGTGAACTTTTGGGAATTTGTAAGGAAAGTCGACTTCGATATAGATGGTTTCTTTATTTCCATATTTTCCAATCGTCAAAACCAATTCACCAATTTTGGAAGTCATTGTCATTGTTTGTGCTTCTAGTAAAGAAACAAATTTTAAATATTCCAAATTTGGAAAAAGTGGAATTAATTTTTGTGTAAGGTTTTGAAAATCAAATTGATTCAAAGCCAGCGCCAAATGAGTGAGCCTAACCGGTTATCGGCATCCACCCATTGTTCTCTCATGGCTATCGATTTTTGTTCTTTGCAAAAAAGTATCAAAATGGGGGGGGGGTTTGGGCTATTGGACCGGTGCCAAGGTTTGTGGACCGAAAACGCTACAGCCATTACTACTTCAGGTAAGTGGAAACTAATTTTTACATATGTAAATTTTGATTCTTCTGTCATTGTACATGTGTACTACATTACGTTTGGTAAGGTAGAATTGAACGTTAAAGCTCATATTTTACCAAATACCAAACAACAGTAGCAATAGCTAGAGTGACCACTTGACTTGAAATGTAGCCCCACAGGCCAACCATTGGTAGGCTCAGACACAGAAATCAACTGTATGATCTCCACTGATTTGGAGATTCAGCTGGCCTGTCGAAAGAATCAGTGTGCCGAAACTGCTGTTGTAAAGTCCGGGGTTAAAAAAATAGGTTCACGTTCAAGTCAAGTCCAACATCGAAATTTCAGGTTCAAGTCAATCTTCTAAAAAATCTGGACAATTGATTCAGGTTCAAGTCCACTGATAATTTCAAAAATTGTTGAAATTTTCCACTTCTCGCAACTTTTCGGAGCTTTTGCCGGTCTACTAGCAATGAAAGACGAAAAACAGATTTCATGGGGCAGTAGTTTCGTTTTCTCGCATATTCGGTTTAAAAAAATATACTTCCTCCGCCAGCGTATTTTCCACTGGTATGATGTCCGCTCATGTCCGCTTTGACTCCCCCTGTTGTCCTCTCATGTCCACTTTGACCCCCTTGTTGTCCTCTCATGTCCACTTTGACCCCCTGTTGTCCTCTCATGTCCAGTTTGACCCCGTTGTTGTCCTCTCATGTCCACTTTGACTGTCTTGTTGTCCTCTCATGTCCACTTTGACCCCCTTGTTGTCCACTCATGTCCACTTTGACCCCCTTGTTGTCCTCTCATGTCCACTTTGACCCCCTGTTGTCCTCTCATGTCCAGTTTGACCCCGTTGTTGTCCTCTCATGTCCACTTTGACTGTCTTGTTGTCCTCTCATGTCCACTTTGACTACCTTGTTGTCCTGTCATGTCCACTTTGACCCCCTTGTTGTCCACTCATGTCCACTTTGACCCCCTTGTTGTCCTCTCATGTCCACTTTGACTACCTTGTTGTCCTGTCATGTTCACTTTGACCCCCTTGTTGTCCACTCATGTCCACTTTGACCCCCTTGTTGTCCTCTCATGTCCACTTTGACTACCTTGTTGTCCTCTCATGTCCACTTTGACCCCCTTGTTGTCCACTCATGTCCACTTTGACCCCCTTGTTGTCCTCTCATGTCCACTTTGACCCCCTTGTTGTCCTCTCATGTCCACTTTGACCCCCTGTTGTCCTCTCATGTCCAGTTTGACCCCGTTGTTGTCCTCTCATGTCCACTTTGACCCCCTTGTTGTCCTCTCATGTCCACTTTGACCCCCCTTGTTGTCCTCTCATGTCCACTTTGACCCCCTGTTGTCCTCTCATGTCCAGTTTGACCCCGTTGTTGTCCTCTCATGTCCACTTTGACCCCCTTGTTGTCCTCTCATGTCCACTTTGACCCCCTGTTGTCCTCTCATGTCCAGTTTGACCCCGTTGTTGTCCTCTCATGTCCACTTTGACCCCCTTGTTGTCCTCTCATGTCCTCGTTAGTCCTCTTCTTTCTACCTCCTGTCTTATTTCAAGCGTCTAGTTTACTTCCCCCAAATCCTAGCCGGCAGATCCTCTCTCCTCCTGAGTTTTACCATTCTCAAGGCTGATATATACTTAACAAATGCTTAACAATTTTAGTGGTACGGTACCAATGCTACCGGGTGGTAAATCGCAAATGCGCCTTCACAGATGAAATAAAACAAATGTTCGTGTGAACAATTACTTTAATTACATACCTATATCTTAGTTAGAAAATAGTCAACAAATGGATGAAAAATAACCTAGCATTAGAGAATAAAATCACACCGGTTCTTCTAATCAACTAAGGCAATACAAAATAAATAACTTTACATAACAGGAGGGAGACAAATTCAACAACGAGGATCTCGGAATTTGGCGAGAGTGGCATTGAGACCTGGCGGAGCCTGGAAGCACTCCATACAGACGTGCCCGATTCTGGAGACAACACATGACAAACATCCAACTGGTTCCTCTCCGGCACAAATGGCCACGCAAGCTAGCAGTGAGAGCGCACATTCACCCACGCACTCCGGGTTTTCTTTGATGCGCTTCATAGCTTTACTACCAAACTTCTTCAGATCGTCGAACATTTCTGTTAGTTCGTTCTTGATCTCCGGACCGATTTTCTCCCATTGCTCTGTAGAATAAGAATAGTAAGCTTGAGATTACTGACTTTATACATATAGGGTACTAGACAAAGTCTTGCCATTTGTCAAAGAAATTTGTAAAACTTTACAAAAATTGGGTTTTCACCAAAACATTTTTTATATACCTTTGATCTCCCGTTCCAAAACGTTTACTGCATTTTCGAGCGTATCCTTGAGGTCTCCTAGGAAATCTTTCATGTCCTCCTTTGCCGACTCCAGCGAGTTTGTGAGAAAACTTTTGACATCTGCAAGGCTATGCTTAATTTGAGTTGAAGCTGTTGATGCAACCGACCGACCGACCGACCGACCGACCGACCGACCGACCGACCGACCGACCGACCGACCGACCGACCGACCGACCGACCGACCGACCGACCGACCGACCGACCGACCGACCGACCGACCGACCGACCGACCGACCGACCGACCGACCGACCGACCGACCGACCGACCGACCGACCGACCGACCGACCGACCGACCGACCGACCGACCGACCGACCGACCGACCGACCGACCGACCGACCGACCGACCGACCGACCGACCGACCGACCGACCGACCGACCGACCGACCGACTAGGACAACAAATTGAATAAATTATTACCGTTCTCCTTATTATCATCCTTCAACCCAAGAACGTTGAGAACCCAGTTCTTGGTCCGATTCCATCCACTCTTTATAGTATCAAACACACCGCGTTTTGTTCTTATTTTAACGGTTCTGCTTTTGCCCGTTTCGGGGAGACACAGCAACAGAAAGGCCAGAAAACTCCACAGTATTATTTTCATGATGACTAAATGACAGTCCAGTTCTTAAGGTCTGGTGAATAACCCAGAATCTGTCTGAATGAGGTTAAGCAAATTCAAAAACCTGTCAAACAGCCGGTTTACCCGCCCTCAGTGCGTTGCTACCAACAAACGTGAGTGGTTGTCAAGTGAATTGGAGGCTCCGACGTAATGACTCAGTCTGTTGTATAGCAACCGGACTGGATGGGGCAGCAAAAAAATTGAAAGCACCCCGAGTTGCATCAAAACTGACCTTGTTCAAGTTCAGGTTTTTTAATACAAACACGAAACAGTGGAGTGGGTCTTATAAAGCTTATGTATACGCAGTGTGCAGTGGAAAAAAGACCGCCTCTCCTTCAAATTTTGCAGGTTAACTAATCTTTGCAGAGACTGCAAATTTGAGCATTAGGACTTCATAGAAAGAATGGTTAGAAAATCTTCTGCCTGTAGATTGCTTTGTTTCCATCAATTTAATTTTGATAAAGGTATAAAAGTGTCGTTTGCTTTGCTACACGCTCTACATTTGGAATAAAGTGGATTGTTGCCTTGTTTACTGTGATTTTAAAGTTTTACTTAAGGAAGCAACTGTTTACATTGACTGTAAACAGGATTCTTTATCAGTTGCAGTGCTAGTACTATTTTTGTTGTTTAACGGGCACTGATAAAATTGCAAATCAGGTCATAAACACCAGATAAGCAGCGAAACTATAAAAGCCGCTTCAAGCTCCCACAGCCGACAACCAAAATGCGTTCTTTGCTGTTGTTGCTGTTGGCTGTACTGACTGCCTCGGAGGCCAGATTTTTGGGCCACGGTCTGTCCTGTCCATTGGAGGGGCAAATTAACGAGCTGAAAGAACGGGTCACCGATTTGCAGAGCCAGTTTGCAGAGGTCAAATCGACGTTGGACAAGGAGAAGCTGGAACAGAAGTGCAGGTGGGCCATCAGATACACCCACGAGACCAGAGCCCATCGGGTCTTGTGGACTGGAACCTCATGTCTGCTTTGGCTTCGCACACCTGTCCAGAGTCGACAACAGGGACGACAAATGTGCAGATCGGGACAGCTGCCTAAACTAGATGCAGTCGGACTATTGAGACAGCTGAAAGAAAAGACTGCAACCGAGGTATACACCTTTTGCTGGCTACTGTACAAAGGTTGAAGCATTTCTATACATAATACCATACCGATTCTGTCCTCTTGGTGCGAACTGTAGGGCTAGAACGTCCGAAAACGGCATGTCTTTTTCACATCTAAATAGTTTGGGCGATTTTTGCGTCCATGTCTTTTGATTTTCTGTGCAAAACCATCGCACTTCTGACAAAATTTCGGGAGTCCTATTTAACGATAGACCTAAACACCTAAGGACTGGACCCCCCCTCAAGTGACGTCCATGGTACCTCTGACACCCTCCAACACCACCAAGCCCTAGGGTGGCCCGACCCGTATCTCTCCAGCATCTTCTCCACAGGGCGGAAGACATATTCTGCTATCCCTTAGAACGTAGCAAACTATTGTGCTTCAGTGGCGGGCGGACAACAGTTTCGTCTGGTACGTCGGTCTGTTCAAATCAGAAGATGAGGATGAATGGTTGTGGGAAGAGGGAGATGGTGATGACGCAAGTGGCACCATTCCCTGGGCGCCCGGACAGCCTGCAGATGGACCAGTCTGCGCCACCTTTCACTGGCGCACTGGACGACTGCACGCTTCCAAATGTGGCTTAGAACTATCTTCTCTATGCGAATACGGTATGACCTCATCGCTGTGGAGGGTGGTACACCGGTTTCCGGAAGAACATACAAGCCATTGTTTGTAGCAGAGTTTCGGGCACCTTGTTGTAAACTGTTGCTGATATATTCAGGACAAATCGGTGTCCTTAGCCTTTTTTCGTCATTTTATGCTTGTTTTTAGCTCTTAAATACTATTACCGCATTGTGCTGTTTATAGTACCTGGGTGGGTACTACCAAATTCTTGGTACTACATATGGCACTTATTAAAATTAAATCGAATCCATTTATAGTGCCGGGTATAAATATAGAAAATCTGTTCTATAGGAAACCAACAATAGCACAGTCAGACACATACGCCATATATGGTACCCCACGTTCGGGCTCTGTGGTGCACCATATATGGTGTCGGTACCATAAACGGCGTTAAGTGCCTGACTGTAGTATGAAAAGTTATTTGCAAAATGTTACTGTTATTTAAATATATTAATATTAAAATGAAACTATTATTAATAGTGCCATTTTAATAGTATTAAATCTATATTAATATTAAAATAGAGGGCCTACTATTATATTAAACTAAATTAAAAATGCACAGAGGGCCTGAATATAAAATTTATTTTAATAGTATTTTAATAGCATTTTAATAGTTAAACCTTGTTTTACAATCAAGGAGTTACGTTACCTACGTACAATACTATTTAAATCATAATTTTACCTCAGAAAATTACGAAAATTGATTATTACTGTCTGCTATCTCAATCGCGAATGTGCTTTCACTTGGAAATAGTGGAGCTCTTCTCACTAATAGGCTTTGAATTACAAAAGGACCTGAATCTGCTCTATAACCTATGTAACAGTCTTTCCTTTCAAAAATTTCTCTTTAGCTATGCATCAATCGTTTTTTCTATGGCTAGCTTATGTTCGAATACAATTTAAAACCAGGTTCTGACAAAGTCACTTTAAAAAGAATGGTTATAAATTTCAGCAGAAAAATACTTCTAAGTTGCATGTCTGATAAAATTTTCAACTAACACTAACAACTACAAGCAAAAGAGGTTGTTTTGCCAGTTTGCTGAAGTGTGACAAATACTTTTTGACTGCATTTTAGAATATACTATTAAAATGCTATTAAAATGCTATTAAAATTGTTATTTAATAGTATTAATATTAAATCTAAATTAAAATTAGCAGGGGACTATTATATTAATATTAAATTAAAATTAAAATCGGCTAGTTCTATTATATTAATATTAAATTAAAACAAAATGTCACTATTAAAATTACAGTACAAAATGTGTCAAATTTATTTGTGTCAAATTAAGGCCTAGTTCTAAAATATAGGTTCTTTATTTTTATTTTGGACCACTGCACAACCTGGGTCAAATTACCTTGCAGGAAAGGAAGGAAGACCTTACTCACTCACGCTCTCCCATCCCACACCTGTTGCATGTACTACAAGTATGGTATGTAATGGTAGGGTGCTTCAGACAACTTGTCCAGTTTGGAACGCGGACTGTCAAAAGAGGACGAGAGCCCACTGGAAGTGGCCTGCAGCAAGCCTGAACCAAGGGGCAGAGCGGGCGGATTGGTTTGGACCGGCAGCAGGTGTCTGGTCTGGATCAAATCTCCCACCCATGGTAGGGAGTCGGGACGCCAAGTCTGCAGGTCGGGAAGGATGGGCACTCTCGAAACCACCGAGCATATTAAACAGTTCAACCAACTCACTCGAAAGTTGGTAAGTGATATTTGGCCACCGAAAATACATGTAGAGCTACATTGTACGGATCTGTTATCATACATACATGTAACAGGTCATCCGCCGAAGTGGCAGGAAGGTTGGACTGTCTGAGCCCAAATTTTTTGGAGGCGGTTGGACACTAAAAAACGCTCAAAAATCGAAAAATCGCAATTTTTGGCTAAAAATCGTCAAAAATCGCTAATTTGGACTGAAATACAGCTAAAAAGTGCTTTGGCATTTTTTGGGTCTGGAATTGTATAAAATCGCAAAAATTCGCTAAAAAATTAGTTGCCAGAAAAATCGGAGGGGGGCGGAAAAATGGTCTGGGGGTCCTCATCAGGGGGTCTGGCCTAAGTCGGATAGGGGCAGACTCCCGAGACCCCCCTGATACATGTATGGTACCATATATGGTGCCAGTACCATGGCGTTAGTGCCTGACTGTGTTATAGCACAGTTACTTACTCTACGTAAACAACGATTGTTGTAGTGGGATGCTAGCAGCGGTCATATTCTATACGTTGGATTGTTCAAAACTGGAGATTCGTGGCAATGGGAACTAGGCAGCGGCCAAACAGCTGAGGGCAGCAGCATTCCTTGGGCCAAGCAACATCCTAAACGGAATAGACCTTGTGCAGCCTGGAGATACGGCAGCAACCACCTTCATTCTGAAGGTTGCGGAGCTAACTGGTCTACTCTGTGTGAATATAGTGAGTTTTCAAAAACTATCCTTCTATCTTCAGCAGCGTCGCGTACCTAGGTGTAGGAAGGAAGGAAAAGTTTGTCAAAATGTGCTTAAACCAACAATTATGCCTTCGGAATGTCTAAATAACTATGTACGTTCCTACAGACACACACCTTTCTTCCCCTGCCCAATATTTTCAAATTCCTGATTTGTTTAAAACTTTGAACTGTTTGCTGTTTCAGCTGATGTCGCAAGTTTGGAAGAAGGTATAGCTGAGTGAGAACTGCAAGAAATTATTGTTGTTACGGCAATTTTGTTTGTTGCTCTATTTTACCTTTAACTGAATGTAGATACATACTTGGTCTGTAAGAATTTGTATGTCTACGTAAATAGCCTACATACACGTAGTTAGCTTCATTGGATTGGCAATTTTAGTCTAGAAACCGGTCTAGGTCGCACGTTAGTAGCAGCACCAAATAGCCCACTCCGTAAAGAAAAGCTTGAAACAGCAGTAGCATAAGGTACGCCCTCGCCTTTGTGGTGGAGGTAGGCTGGAAAAATCAAGCAAAAATAAGAGAAACGAATAAATTATTGCCTGTGCCTGTCCATTTTAGGCCCAGAATGCGTTCTGAAGCTAATTTTTCGCAAATTTCTTCTGAATAAAGGCTTCTGCCAACCAGACCTCTCGAACTACTACCGGAGAGTGCTGCATAGGGTACCCCTCCAGATAGCATATCCGGGGTACACTAATTATTAGCACTTAGTGGGGGTAGCGAAATAGACCACGAGTTTGATCGTAGGCCGTAAGGCCCCCCAAATCGTATCGGATCGGATCGGATCGTACACGAGGTACACTATCTGGAGACAAGTTTTATGTCATGCGTGTCCAAAATTTCTTATATTATGGTAGCTTTAAAGGAGATTAACGTATATTTTGCGGATTTTCAATCTAGTTGGTAGCTGTCCCCGTTCCCGTATGTCCCAACACATGTGTGGCTGCTATTACAGTTGGTAGGTATACCTGAACCTGAAACCTGGGTATTAACCTGAAAATTGTGAACCTGAACCTGAACCTGAACCTACTTGAAAATAAAAGTACTTACCTGACACCTACTAGGTCGGTACCTACTTTTCAGGTTTATCTTATCTTAAACTTCCCGGTACAAGTAGCACGTACTGTCAACTTTTGAAATTGGTTAGATCACATATTGCTTGACGCTCTACAGTTTTGTTCTTCATGAAGCGACTAACGCACATTATCTGCACCTACGTGTACTGTAACTTAAAAATGAAGCCGATTATAGGGAAAAGCCCCATCCGGAAATTGCCTTTATGAAAACTTGTCTTCCGCTATGCATAAGCCTAGCTTTAGTTTGTTTGTTGAACGTAAGCTTAAACGTCAGCTAGTAGAACTTATGTAAGCCTGAGCCTTATAACTTAATGCCGGAACTTAGAGTTTGAAATGAACGTTCCTGGAGTGCATCAGGGTTTCCTAAATGGCGATCGGTCCGTCATACCGCAAAAAGTGTCTTTCGTTTTTCTCGTTTTTGTCGAATTGTTGGTTTGTAAATTTCGATTGCTTTGAACACGGATCGTTTTCTTAAGAAAAGGAACAGGAGCGCTATTGATTTAGCTCATAGCGGAAAATTGGTGTCTTTATTTGAAAGTACCTGAACCTGAAGCTGACACCTGGGTACTTTTGAAAAATGTACCTGAACCTGAACCTGAAATTGGATTTTAGAGATACCTGAACCTGGACTTACCTGAAATTTGGTGGTACCTACTAACTGTAGTTGCTATTAGCTAGGCGCTTATACAGCTCCAGTCGGTTCCCATTTAACTATTACTGTAGCTGTCACCAGCTTTCGGAGGCCTGGGTTGGGCTTTGTGCCGACGACCAGCTATTTGCTGCAAGAAACTTGCCCCGCCGAGTGGATGAACGCACGACCACGCGCACAGTGGCTTTGCGGCCTAAACCACTACACCAACTGTGCTGGCAACAACACGGTCGTTACTACTGTATTTTAAAAAAGAATACACCCCAGTAATTGATTTCTAATGTACCGACAACAAGAACAAAACCGTTTAATCTCCATCACAGAAACGACCTACACTTTTGTACTGTTAAATGTACAGTAACAAGTGGCTACAAACTACAGAAGCTATTCTACTACCCTATAGCGGTCGGGCCTTGCCGACAGTCTATTTACCAAGAATCGATCAATGTAAACGTTTCTGTGTGCAACTTCCTCTTTGCTTCCTCTCTCCTTCAGACCGAGCGAAAGTGAGAGTTGTCTGCTAAGTCGATTGCGGATAAGGCGATCCAGATAGCCAAGCAGCCAACTCCCAATCTGATCTTGAACGTCGGCGCCAGATTTGGATTGACAAGTGGAAAAGGTCAAAAACAGCGCTAGAAAGAGCAAGATAACACGCTGTCGCGGCATGTTTCTCTAAGCTATGACAATTATTATCTTTCTGCATTACTTAAGGTCAGTAACTTACGTACATAGGCTAAGTTGATCATCGATAAATCCGTGGGCGACAGGTTATTAACTGGTCAAAGCGAGAGCAGAGCAGATGAGCAAGACCAATTGATAATGAAGGAAGCTCAAACTAGTCCCTCCGTCCGTCCGTCCGTCACGTTTCGGCTGACCCCACAAACAGCAAAAGTTTGTCACCAGGCAAGGAATTATTAGATTAAGAAACAGCAAAAACTTCCAACCGACACAGGCTCTCGTCATCTATGACTTAAAGGTAAACATCTATTGCGACACTTTTCACGCGCATGATTCGTCATCAAAGAGGCAGAAAAATTGATACAATGTAACCGGTTTGGCTGCTATAAAACAGTTAGATTAGCGCACTAACAGGTAGAATCAGCCTACAGAATTGCTACTAAATATGGAAATTCTTTCAACTCTTGCCACTCTTTTACTTTTATCAAGCACAGCCCTTGTTGCTTTCGGTGAGTTATTCAAAAATCATTCTGCCTTAAGTATGTAGCTCTAGAAATGTGTTGGTGAGCAAAAAAGTTTTCCTTAAAACATCAGCTTTACCAGCTGTTTCTCTTCAGCATCAGAGCCTAAAATAGATCAGCTACAAATCACCACTCACATTGTCTCGCGTCTGTCTACCACTCTGATTTCAAGTCGGTTAAGAAATGAGCAGAACACTTCAAATGAAGCTCACTTTACTGCTCTGCTGCCAGATTCCGCTTTCATTTCAAGTTTCTACATGTAAGTATTAACAAATTGCTTACGATACGATTGGCTGGGGGATGGACTGATGTCCTTCTATCAGGACATGTGTGAGCGTGACGCCCAATCGCAACCCATTGTTTGGGCGCTAAGGGTACGTTTAAAGCCCTTCTTTCACTGCCCCAGCCACTAGTTTTGCTTGTTTTCGTTGACAGTATCTAAGAGTATGGAATTTCACATAATCGTGCTTGCTGTCAGTTCCCCCACGACTGTCCCAGTTGAAAAAGAGCTCCCGGTGTTGATTGTTTCTCACAGAGCTGCTGATGGTGTTTTTCTGCTCCAAAGCAAGCATTTGTTTGTTTTGTTCAAGTTCCACTGTCTTTCCTTCGGACAGCTCAGGACACCCGCTCTGCTTTAGAGTCTTTCAGTCGAGTGCCCAGCCTACAAATAAATATCCCTCTGCTTTGCTGTGATTAGGTGCTTAGTAGGGATGCGCTCGGGCCGAAATTTTCGGCCCGGCCCGGCCCGTTTTCCAAATTTTGTGGCCCGGCCCGGCCCGGCCCGTTTTTTTTCGGTAAAATAATCGGCTGGGTTCAAATGAGCCAAATTTAGCACTTTTTTCGCTCTTTTTTGCAATTTTTCCGTATTCAGGCTCATTTTTTATCTTTAACTGATATAAACGTTATTTTTGTAACAAAATTGAAGAAAACGAAGTCGAAAATTCATTAATTTGTCAGAATTAGAAAGAAAAAATTAGAAATTCGGGCCACCCCGGGCCGACCAGCCGGCCCGTGCGCATCTCTAGACTGCTTAGGCAGCTCCAGTAAAGTTCGGTTCCCTTTATACCTATAATCACTCTTCTTTTTAAAAAGGTCGAGGCGTTTCAGGAAGATAGACGGCAAATTGGTCAAAGGATTGGTGACTGAAAAAAAGCAAGCCAAAGAAGAATACAAGAGAGCAAAATCCAGAGGGGAATCAGCTGGACTTATTTCACTGGAGTAAATTTGCTTATGTGGAAAAGAGGACAATTTTATAATATTCGGATTTCAGGCCAGACAAGCCGAACAATTACTCGATCTCAGTGAATATCGCCGCATCTGGCAGTGTAACATTCCGACTAGCCTACCAGGAAGTGTTGAGTCGAGTACACGGACTCTACAAACACGTACTCAACATTCAACCTCACCAAGTGGTCACCAATTTGACGGTGAACGTGATCATATCGGAGATCTACGAGATCAGCACTCTGCATGTGCCGGTTTTTGACGCCAGTTTAGCTCAGAAGAACAACAAGGATCTCAGAGACCTACCTCCGATGAGCTCTGGGCTGATTATTGGAGAAACGAAGGACGATCAACTGCGCAGATACAATGTGCATATTCTGTATAAACCAACTGCTCAAATGCTAAGTACAATTGATCCAAAGCATGGACTGAACGGACAGTTGGTGGTGTTGTATGATGTCAAAAGGAATAATGATGGAAGCGACATTCAGGTAAATGTAAACACTATTTTCTACATACATGCATACATACATACATACATACATACATACATACATACATACATACATACATACATACATACATACATACATACATACATACATACATACATACATACATACATACATACATACATACATACATACATACATACATACATACATACATACATACATACATACATACATACATACATACATACATACATTGAATTTATTTGCAGATAGTGAATGGGTATTTCGTGCATTTTTTCGCGCCAACGCATGTGGCAGTGTCTAAAAAGAATATAGTTCTTGTCTTAGACGTCTCTGGCTCAATGGACGGACGGAAATTGGCCCAGCTGAAGGTAAACAAATCAATCAGCAAACAGTCAGTTGGACAAAGCAATAGAAACTTTCTTTCAGATTGCATTCAAGTCAATCATTCAAGAGTTCGACTCCGATGATCTGTTTAATATAATCACGTTCAATTCGGCGCTGGGGAGATGGAAAGCTGACTCTGTGTTAGCTTCAGAGACTAACAAAAACGCCGCTATAAAGTTTGTAGACAAACTGTCTGCCAGCGGAGGTTTGTACACTTTTATGTACCTAAAATAGATGTCAAACAGTCAAAGATTTCTATCGAAAAACTAAAGTGTAACCTCATCTACAGAGTTGTAAACAGACTTTTTTCGAATTATCCGAAATAACTTCAAATGGCCGCCATTCCGTCAATTTTTGTAACAAAATCAAAAGCTTTTGGCACCATTACTACATGTATTTATTTGTTCAAAGCTTATTTCGGCCGAATACTAGCCTGCTGTCATTGTCAGGACCAGAGTTATGGCCTTCTGAATTACTGGCCCGAATTTTTAATCGTCTAATTTATACATGCGAATCACACCAACCCCTCTTCCAATCTTTCCCAAATTTTGCATGTTAATCAATCTATACATGGACTTAAAACCATGAAGAGGTCAACCTTCTAGCACTGCCGGTTATTCGGAAAACTTGAGAAAAGGCCAGGCGGTCATACTTTTGGTCAACACAGCACAAACCATTTCACTGATTATTCAGGAACTAACCTCAATAGCGCCCTACAAGCGGGTATCAAACACGCTCAGCAGGGAGACAAATTCTACAAAGTTGTTCTTCTGCTAACCGACGGGTCACCGACCACGGGAGAAACTCGGACGGATGTGATAGAAAAACGCGTCAGGGAAATAAACCTGGCACAAAAAGTGTCGATCCATTCCATCGCTTTTGGTTCTTACGCCAATCTTCGCTTCCTACAACGATTGTCCCTGCAAAACAAAGGAATAGCGCGGCAGATTGGAGAAGCGGCCAGCAGCGCTCAAGCTATGCAAGGGTTTTACGAGGAAATCTCTAGCTTGTTGCTGTCAAACGTTAAAATAGACTATCTGGACCAGGCAGTGGATCAAAGTAGCTTACAGCACTTTTTATCACGTCAGTTTTAGTCAGTGTAAATTATTGCAGGCTCTGTAGTTCGCACAGCAGACTTCAACTATTATAACGGCAGCGAATTTATGGTCTTGGGAAAACTGAAACCCGGTCACAAACAAGCTTTGGACGCCAAAATCGACGTGATGGCTGAATCCGGGCCTCAGCACTTTGAAGTACGTTACATAGGACTTCTTGCTACAGGCCATGCAGAATCCACTGGGTTTCTGCTTTGTGCAAAATCTTCGATTCTCTTAGATCAGTTCGTCTCTAGCTACTGCACTTGATATACTGTAGTCTTGGTGGTTTCAACACGAAAACTATCTATCATGTACTATGGTAGCCAATTTGCAAAACAGGAAGTGGCGTAGTATACGCTGCTGTTCAACGTAAGACTAAGATTGACCGAAAAAGCTAGTCTAACTTCAAAAACCTAATCCCCACCCTTATTAGTTGGAGCCAAAGTCGAGGGGTTGGTAAACCAAAAAGTCCGATTGAATGAAT
>JASANB010003721.1:0-85511 GCA_030248155.1 Sabatieria punctata
TCCACCAAATCAAATGCATTATAAACCGTTTTTCCGTACCACGCTGGGGTCTGAGATGCGAAACCCATATTACCTTTTTTATTTTAAAATAAGGTAAATAAAATATTTTTGGAGACAAAATATGCCGCGCCGCCTACTCTAGTTTAAGCAGGCCAGTTTTAACCCTTACGATTTCACCCTGGGCCATCTGACATAGCGAGCACACACGAACACAAAGTTTGTGTTCACCCAAAAATGTTGTGTTCGCCGGCCTTTCCGAACACCCCACGAACACCGTGTGGTGGGTGCGGGTGGGGACGCTTTGTTATTTAGAGAGACACTTTAGGCACTCTTTTTTTAGACAGTTTAGAGGCACTTGACTTTAGGAACAAATACTGCAATGGTGACATGGTTTGTTTGTTTGTTTGAGAGCGTTCTCAATGATAGCTACATATGATTATGATATGAGTGTGTGTATTCACAATTTCCGTTGGCAATGCATTCCAAATAGTTACAACTCTATTAGAAAAGAGAAGCCGACCAACACCAATATTAGCAGCCTCTGGAACACTGCGATTCTATAATCAAGGCGCCTGAAGTGGCAGTGCGCAGAATGATCATGATCAGTGGCGCAACCAGGATTTCGGAAAGGGTGTGTAAAATTTTGAAGTTGCCTGGTTGGGCCGCGCCCAGCAAGGGCGAGAAAAATTCGCAAAATCAGCCTTTAAAAACCTGTTTAAAAAGCATTCTGAGCTTAAAATTGACAGAAATTGCAAGGTTTAGTAGTTTAAAGTGGCATGGTCAGGCAGAAGACGAGAAAATTTTGAAAATTTAGCCTTCGAAAACGCATTTTAAAAGTATTCTGATGAGCATAAAATAGACAGTTTTAGTGCATGATTAATTCAGTATATTGTCGGCTCAGATTCAAATCTTTAAATGAACAGACAGTACTACTTCAGGGTTCGTGCGGGACCTGGAAGTCAGGGAATTTGGTGTCTGGTCATGGAAAAATTTGATAGCATCAGAAACATCTCGCCTCCAAATGGTCCTCTCAGAACTTTTCACAACACTATTTTGAAAATCGGTCTTCTGATTTTTTATACTATGTCTGAGCCGAAATTCTAGGAAGGGAATAAACCCTCAAAAATCTTAATTTTGTGCTAAAAATCGTAAAAAATTTGGGCTCAAACAAAGTTAAAAGTACAGGCGGTTTTACCAATGTTAGTGTCCCAAAAGGGTCTCTAAAGTGCTCCTAAAGTGTCCCATAGTGTTCGGTTCGTGTTCGCCCCTTTTATTTTTGTGTTCGGAGGAGGGTGTTCTGGGGCGTGTTTGCGAACACAGCGGCTGCGTTCGCCGAGACATGCACACTTTTTGTGTTCGTATGAAAGGTGAATTCGAAAGGGTTAAATTGTCATTTGACACCGTTTTAGAATTATCTCTGCGTAACTCGTTCGTTCGTTTCCTTGAATAGGAGGTGTAGGTTGTTGTTGCTTCGATGAGTTTAGGCGTTATACAGGAAGGTAAGATATTTACCCGCGTCGAGAACCATCCATCGCTGCATGACTTTAAGCCATCTGCCTTTTTGTATTGCACTGCTTTCCCTATAGACAGAATTTTTTACGAATCAGCTCCAAGAAAGGAAGTGTGGCTACAGAAAAGGAAGAAAAAACCAAGAACATGTCAAACTACGGTCACCGGATTTACGTTGGTCGGCTTCCGTATCGCGCTGAGGAACGAGACATCGAACGCCTGTTTCGAAATTGCGGACGCATCCGTGAAATTATTTTGAAGAACGGCTATGGTTTTGTGGTCAGTTGATCTGTGTTAGCACCAGACATGGGCTATCATTTTGGCTTGGGGTGTACAATTTTGAAATCCTGAGGGGAATCGGTAGCGTCGTTGAGGGTTTGGTGGCTACCTTACTATATCACACCGGACCTCCATACCCCGGTCGAAAATCTTTTAGGTTATATTTTTTGAGAAATCGACGCTTCTATAAAGATTTGCGGCTTTTTGGGAAACCGGCCTACCGTCTTCCCTAGCAGCTTGTAGCCTTCCATCTTTTTGGGTCCATGTATGGAAGTAGTGACTAGACTATTTAGGAGTTCGACGACAGAAGAGACGCCGATGAGGCTGTATATGAGGTCAACGGCAAGGAGCTGATGGGAGAAAGGCAAGTAACATCAGTTTTAGGAAGATTCGTCAGTTTGTGCGTATTCCCTATGAGTACATCACGTCGGCATGCTCCGGTTTCCTCCTTTGGCAGTTACGATTCCGTAAGCGATTTTGAAGGCTATACATGGGCCGGAAAAATCCGGAGGCAGGCAGACATGGGCTAAAATTTGATGAAGAGTAGAATTTTCAGTTTCCGAAGGGATGGTAAGTCAAAACCTCCGATTTTTGGCTAAAATCAAGGTTTTTGGTTATTTTTTGTTAAAATAGGTAAAAATTGTTGGCAATTTGCGCAGTGAACGTCGCTATGTAGTGCAAGGAAGAATCTTTTACAGACGCAAAACAAACTGCTAGTACGAGTGGTTCAGAGAAACAACAAAACAGTCAACAAGAAATATTTAAAAAAACACTCAATCGCACGCAGCAACAACTTGTGCCCTTTCTGAGCGTGCGCTTATGGGAAGTGCGCTTCTGAGATGTGCGCTTGTGGAAAGCGCGCTTTAGGGATACACCCGTTACATTTATGGTTGCTCCAATAGAAAATCGTTTTTTGACAGACTTAGATATTGTTTCAGAATTTCGGTTGAACATATCAGAGGTAGAGGTCCACGAGGAAGCGACGCATTTGGTTATGGAGGAGGTTACGGTTATGGAGGAGGAGGAGGAGGCTACGGAGGTGGTCGTCGTAGTTCTTACGAAAACAGTCGTCCTATGTGGCTTGAAAAGTCTGCCATTTGGGCTGGTTTTGCATCGCAGAGCAGCTAAAAGTTTTAGGTATGGTCCGCCGACGCAAACCCGTCACCGGCTAATCGTGGAGAATCTGTCGAGTCGGTTTTCCTGGCAGGTAGTAGAGTCACCTTTTTATCAGCAGCTGATTATCGGCGGTCGAAGCGCTCGGGCATGCCTGTAAAGTTATTTTCAAGCTAAAATCCGATTTTTCGATTAAATGCCGTTAAAAAGGCAAATTCTGCGAAACCGGTTGGCTTTTGTTGTGTTGTATTCAGCCAGTGTTCATAGTGAAACAGAGAGGAGATGAGATGTTCAGTTCAGAGTGAGAGTGGCATTGCTGTATTTTTGTGGCCAGCCATAGAGTACGCGATGTGGTGGCCGGCTGAAGTGTCGGACAGTGTGGCAGCGGTACATGTACATAGGTGCAGATCGCTCATGTTGCTCTGGTCACCGACATTCTGGTATGTTGCTGGCGACTGCTTATGTCTCTCCGCTCCTCCTGTCTAATAGTTTAGTCGCAGGGTCAACAGCGCTTTATTCCAGTTGCAGTAAGTCAAATCTAAACTCTACTTCTACTGTGCTAATAGTTCAGATTGCAATCGAAGCGATAATTCACGCCAACACTGCTGAGTTTTATGACTTGTCTACCGAGTTAGATCCACAATAATAAAAACTTTCTGGTTTCTGATCTTGTCACTTTGGTGCTCATTGCTGAAACTACAGGTTTATCCGCTACCTAGCTAGAAGTTGGGCAAGAGGCCATCAAATCGCTACTAATGTCCTATTATGAGAGCCTATAAAACGGACTAGGCTGTGACATGTAACTAAACAAAACAAGAAATATCCTGTACAATTACCACAGTAGCCAGGCCTGGCTATCGGCCGGTGTATGATAGTAGAATTTGCCACACTGATGACATCTCGTATGAGCTTCGATTCGAACCTTTTCGCGACGAAACATATTTCGACGAACAGACTCGCGGCAGACCGACCAATGGGGCACGGCGGACCGGTCCCGGCAAACTGGGCGTCTACCGGTGGGCACCGCGCTGCGCCCTGTAGGGTGTTTGAAAGCAACTTTCCCAAGCGATGTCGGCTTTCCTCCAACGGATTTCTCTAATATTTACGGCGCCTGACAAGGCGCTTTCGCTCCTTTTTTTCTGAAACGGTTTCCTTTTATCGATAGTGTTCTTACTGGTCACAGCGTTGCTATAAATAGCGTGTACTGGATAGGGGTCAAATTGCGCGCTGAAAGCAAATGGCCGAACACAGTTCTGGTCGCCAAAACTTTGTTGATCAGTTATAACGAGCGAGTTATGGTCTCCAGGAGGTTGTTACTCTTCTGTATCTGGTGCACGGCCCAAGTATTTATTTACCAAGTCTATTTCAGGAATTGAAGGATCTGATGCGCAAAGCCGGCGAAGTCACTTACGCTGACGCCCATAAACAACGCAAAAATGAGGGGTGTGTTTTCTGAAGATCAGATTGGCCGTCCGTCAGTGTAAAAGCAGTTTTAGAGTTGTCTGCTTTGAATCTCGTCGAGATTTGGAGGCAGCCTTGGAAAAGCTTCAGGGAAAAGAGATAAACGGACGTGAAATCAAGCTTGTCGATGCCAGGTAATTCATAACTACCTTCTTTCCTTCCTTCCTATTATAGATTAACGATTGCTGAATACCTTGTCATGCCTATGTTCAGGCAAATCAAATCAACCATTATCATTGCCTTTGATATTACAAACGTACATGTATCTTTATCTTTGCCCTACCCAGAACGTTTATCTGTAAAACTTTTCATCCTATAACACCATCGCAGCCCTCGTTTTCGATGTCTTAAGATGTCAGTCATATCGATTTAAGATTAGCCGAGAAATGAATTCTGGTAGTAACAAAATTCTTCCCTCTTCCCCTTGTATCTATTTTCAGACATACAGTATTAGTTTTTTCTTTCTACGCAGGCAACCACTTAGTTTCATTTACAGTCGTTCGCGCTCACGCAGCGCTCACCATTCTCGGTCTCGTTCCCGGTCGTCCAGAAGTCGGAGTGGAAGGTACGTAACTCAGTTGGTTCGTGATTATAGAGAGATTTGCTGTCTTCTGATTTTAGTGGCGACCGCAGTAAATCGCACTCTCCGGCCACCAAGAAACGCCGACGTTCGCGCAGTGACTCGTCCAGTCGAAGTCGCAGCAGAAGCAAGTGAGTAAATTAGGTTAGATAATTCTGTTTAACCTGTAGTTTGTTTCGACTTGGTTGAGAGATGTCCGCTATTCTGTGCGCTTTTATTTCAGATCTGCAGATGCACCGGCCGCTGGCAGTCGATCTCCGCAAGGAGAGAGCCAAAACGGAAAAGCCGACTGAAATGCTCTCACTTCCAAGTTCCGTCGTGTTTGGTAGAGCGATGATGAAGTAATGTGTTTATTTCGAGCCAGGTCAACTTTTTCGTAATGTTTTTCATTGGATGCTCTACTGATATGTAGCACAGATGAACGTAACGTAGCGTTTATTCCTTTCTCTACGCATTTGATGATTGGACTCAAGTGTGTATAAAAGTTCAAAGAGTCGTAGTTTTTAAGAGTGTTCATCGTTTGCGAACGACTGATAGTATTTGTCTTTTACCGGACAGTTGATTTTGTTCTGTTGCGCTGGCGTTTCGTTTGCAATCTAAAATGGGACGAAGTGGTACGAACGTAGCGCAGTGCAACGCCGATATTCGGCTGTTGCTGTGACCTTTTGTACGATTACGTGTATCTCCAGTTGTGGCATGATGAGTGAGAGTCAGTACAGTCCTCTGTCGGCATCGTGTGTTCGAGCGCTCACAGACAAATTGTACGAGAAGCGCAAAGCAGCTGCGTTAGAGATTGAAAAGTCAGTCGGTCAATCGCCAAAGGTGGCGTTATGGAGTGAATTTTAGACAGATACGAGAGTTCCAATCTACCAACCAGTTGACGCAGATCGACCGTGTCTTGTCGGTGCTGAATGATCTGGCTCGTTCTCAGAATCCGCACACTCGCAAAGGCGGTCTCATCGGTTTGGCCGCGGCTGCGATCGCGCTGGGAAGAGTTGCGTGACCTTGTCTAATTGTCGGACAGACTGAATGGTTTTAGCTCACCTCTAATTACACTCACCAGTTGATTCTGCCCGTGCTGGATTGTTTCAACGATCCAGATTCCCGAGTCCGATACTATGCCTGCGAGGTTGTTTTGCAATGGCACTTTGCATATTCGCAGATGCTGTTTTTCAGTCTCTGTACAATATTGTCAAAGTGACTCGTGAGTCTGCATTGGTTCATTTCAGCGTTCTGTTCGATGCTCTTTCCAGGGTCAGTTCTATTGTGCTTTTGGTTGACGTGCACAATCTATGTTCTCTGTTTTAGTTGGCGGCCGATACCGACCAAAATGTACGAAGTGGAAGCGAGCTGTTGGATCGACTGTTAAAGGTTTCCTGCTGCCTGTGGCGTTGTCATATATCTGTATATTATTTGAAGGACATTGTGACCGGTACCAGCAGTTTCCAAGTGGCTGAATTTATGGTCTTACTGCGTGAAAGAATTCACACGAAAAACAGCAATGTTAGGCGATTCCTCGTTTCATGGGTACGTATATGCAGATGTAAAATCGGGGGTAGTAATTACTACTGTTACGATGAACTTAAAATTCGATTAATGTTGCAAACCAATAGTTATGATTGTTTTGCTGTAGTTTGCCAAAGATCTTTTGAACATTTACCATAACTACGATGTGAAGGGGGACCTAAGTCCTACGGCAATTTCGCAACAACATTTACCGTTTCCAGATAGTTAATAAGCTAATGCAATTGAAAGGAACCGATCGATTAATAGTAGTTAGTATATTCACAAGCATACGTGGGCCAGGGGGTCTGACGGGTTTACCCACCTCTCAACATAGACTCGACCCCCAAACCAACCCACCCACCCAACTGAAGCCGATTTTCTTCCTGAACTTGCCAAGCTTAGTAGCCGCGACCCCTCAAATCGGTAATATCATCCCAAATTTTTCCATTTTGACCACCCCAACCCATTTTTTCGGCCCATGCACAGAGAGAGAGTGATTGACATATCCCGTGGGGTTTCGCACGCTCAGGACTTTTCTGTTTGAGAACCGAATCGGCTGATTTTTGGATATGATTTGTGGACATACTTGGCATTTTGCTGTTTCAAATTTCAACAAATTCCACGCACTTCACAACGTGAGCACCACTGCTTTCGATCACTTTCTTCTCAGCCGCTGGCGGTACTCCAGCGGTGTTGCTTGAAGGACCTTTTCAGAGTTTTGTCCCACACACTGCCCGCTTCCGTCAGCCGTTCATGCCACCGGCGGATGCTGTGAGCGCTCGGGGCTCGCCTTCTCTCCCAAATTGCAGACGGAACACTAACACAGTGCTCTATGTCCGCTCAAGCCACGCCGCACATTGTGAACGTTCCTTCACCGAAAAAGCCATCACGACTGCTAAAACGTCGTGCTGTGTTCGAAACTGAAAGAAGCGTAAATCCGCTTTGGTTTTTAAACTTAAAAGAGTTCTGCTATCAAAACTCAAAGACTAGTCTGATCGCGCACTGGCCAAATATTTTTGCGTCGATGTTGGAATTTTCAGTTTGCGGTAGAATTGCCCGGTTTGAGGCATTTCATTATGAAAAAAGCGTAAATTTGAAACGGTAAAATGCGAAGTATGTTCATGTATCATCCAAAAATCAGTCGATTCGGTCCAGAAGCAAAAAAGCTTTGAGCTTGCGAAACCCCACGGGATATGTGTGTATCATCGCCCTTTATGTTCACAGGTGAAGATGCAGCAATCGTACCCACATCGTGTTTTGTTGTTCTGATACCAGTCAGATTTTAAAAGTTAGCTCACATCAAGAATTATTGCTATAGGTCAATTTGTTCTTTCTGCGTACTCGTAGTGATTATCTGTGTTTTGCGCTGTAATTCAACCTTTTAGCTGTCAAGTCTCTACACAGTTCCCGAAATCAATTTGCTGCCGTTTCTGCCAGAAGTTCTGGACGGCTTGTTTCAAACGCTTTCCGATCCAGTCGACAGAGTTCGAGAAATGTTAGTTTGTCGTCACTCTCTTCAACTACTAGGCTGAAGGCGGTATTTTAAGGTGCGAGTCGGTTTTGGGGCAGTTTTTGAAAAGTGTCAAGGAGAATCCAAAAGAAATCGACCTTTCACTTATGGTCAATGTTTTAATTGTGCATGCGCAGTCACAAGGTAAGCTAGTTTTTTGTGAACTGCATATACGTACATTTAAATAAATGCACAGCAGTCGCTGCTATCAACCTGTCCAACTGGAGTAATTGCATTGTGTATCGTCTCGGGCATTTGATACACACAAATGTGCCACACTTACGATACCGATACCGTCATAGGTTTTTAGATTTTGCATGATAGCTGGTACCATACATATGTTTTGAAAAATACTTGGATGCGCCAATGTCTGCATTGTGTGGTGGTTAGACGTACATACTTGTACGTGCATGCACCAGGGGTTGGGGTTTCTTACCCCTTAACTAGAAAGGCCAATCCCCCTGCCGCTACAGATTAAAGGGATTACATAGATTAAGGGTCGGTTCCAGATACACTGGTGCGCTACATAGCTTTGGTTTGGCTGCGAGAGTTCTTAACTTTGGCTGGTGTGCAAATGCTTCCTTTTACATCCGGCTACATGACGGCACTTCTACCGTGTTTGGCGCATCCAGGGGATATGCAGAGAGGTTGGTTGGCTTTTGCAGACTTATTTACTGTCTTTTGCACCTCTTCTTTGTTCAGACATACACGATGTGGCCAAAACAGCAAACACACTGCTGATGCGACTGATCAGTGAGGACGACAAAAATGTTCAACAGTAGGTCAGACGTGCAGGGTGTCTATCAGAGCTCAGTTGCATAAAAGTGGTGATTATACGTATTCAGCAAGTATCTAGCACGGCTTAAAATCGTGATACGTTTGTATGACAAAATTTTGGTCGCCAAATCTGCGCTTTCCTTTCACTTCTGTAGTTATGTAGATGCTCAAATGTTCTGCTTGCAGTTTTTCATGCAGTAGAACGGGATCTTTGCATCGGTTTATTGGTTCCTCACCTCCGACTATATTTTTTGCTGTAGCCTGAAAATTCAACTACGAATAATTTCATTGTCACCACTTTTCTGTGCTGATTTGTTTTCGACACCCGGTGCAGAGCAGCAGAACGTTTTAGCTGTTTCTCAGGTGTCTGGAGTTGGAGTCAGTTGTGGAGGTGTTGCAAAGTCATCTCGGCCACAGCGCCGTGCAGACCCGCGTTGCTGTGCTAAAGTGGATACACCATTTGCATCTGAAAATGCCTGCCAAGGTGATTTTATTTTACTACATTTGCAGCGTGTGTTTCGTAAAGAGCTTGTTATTAGGTTTTTCCTCATATGGAGAGGCTGTTTCCTGTACTGCTTAAAATGATTTCCGATACTTCTGATGAGGTCATTATGGACACTGCACACTCTGTAAAAGGCAGAAGGCTGTTTGTTTAGGTGGTGTTGCTGGATTTGGAAGTGCTGTCTGATATTTGTCAAGGAGACGCTATGATCGGCAGACTGAGTCTCGACTCGCTCCAACTCACTGATGCTTGTCGTCAGTCTCTGGCAGGGGTTTCGCCTTATTTCGTCAAGTTCATCATCAGCTTGCTCGAAATGCTGCGTAATGATCCTGCCTTGCTAAAGGAGCGCGGCTCGTTCATCATCCGGTAAGTCCTCTTTGCCCTCTAACTTGCTACACTGCCTGACGATTAGTTTGTTTTGTTCTACTATTATAAGAGTATTCGTAGAACACCAAACTTGGCACTTGCTTGTACGTACGTAGTTAGTGGTGCCAACACGGTTGGTTTGTTTGTAGGCAACTGTGTTTACTTCTAAAGGCGGAGGAGATCTTCCGAACTCTGGCTGTGCTTCTTTGTCATGAATCAGAGGTCAAATTTGTGTCCGAAATGGTTAGAACGTTGAACGGAATTTTGCTCACCGCCACTGAGCTTTTTCACCTTCGACGTCAACTGAACTTACTGGAAACCAAAGTTTAAGAGCTGCTTGGCTGACAGTCTCTGTGCAGCTGGTCTGGTTTCAGGAATCGAGAGAACTGTTCGTGTGTTTGTATCGCTGCTGGAGTCACCAGCCCGTGGCAGTGGTTGGTCTGTGTTTGCTGTCCCAAAATTACGCGCACGCAGCACGTTTGATTCAACTGTTGTTAGTGTCACGCCAGCCCTTTCTTTTAAAGTCTGTACAGACGTCTCTTTTTAGTGCTGATCTAGACGTGACGGTGGATTTTCTAACTGAAATTGACCGCTTCATACAGCTACTTGAGTCTCCCATTTTTGCCTGTGAGCCTAGCATCTGCTGTAAACCAACTGAGCAATAGAGTAGTTTGGGTTTAGACCTGAGACTGCACCTGCTTGATCCGGCGCATCAGCCTCATTTGTCGACGGTTCTTTGTGGATTCCTGATGTTGCTGCCTCAAACTGAGGCCTTTCACATGCTGCACCGTCGTCTGCAGTGTTTGCCTCTGACTTCCAACTCCACTATAATGGCTGACCATAAGTGAGAGAGAGATTGAAAGCTGTATCTATCTGATCGTGTACTGTGTGCAGGAGGACACCCAAAGAGAAGAAACAGGCGTCTGAGCAGATTCCCTTTGACAGTTTAACCGAGCATTTTCTGCGGGTACAGCAAGACCACAGCCACTACCGACGTCTTAAGCACAGAGAGCTTTTGTCCAGAGCTGCGTAGAACCGCTTGTCATTGCGTTTCTGTAGCCATTTTGTTTTGTTGAACGATATTTCAGTTCTATTTATTTCATTTATTTTATATCTGAAGTGTTCGAGCTCCCATTTGATAAAACATGCCAATTCCTGTCTGGTGACCAGGTGAACTCTTCTTTTTTCTCATGTCACAACTAATCAGAGCAAGGTTGGGCGAGGGCGCCTGTCTATGAATTAGAGCTCACTGATTAGTATATTTAGATAAGGGTGTCATTGCAATTACTGGCCACAGAACCACATTGACTGAGGTGCAGGTGTGGCTTGAAAGCACACTGCTCCCTAACTCGTACATGGGCCGAAAAAGTATAGGGGTATAAGTTTAGCCCGTTTTACAAAGGGTCGCCAAATTTTCCCGCTAGGAAGGTATGGACGCCCACGCACCTTGTATCGCCCGACGAGGGCGGTAAAGCCCCTGGACCATGTACCCTGTACATACGTACGTACGTATTGAAGCAAGAAGCACGCGTTTGCTCGATAAACAAGCTTCAGTATCTACCCTGTATATGCCCGAACTGATGATTTTTGAACTGTTTTAGTACGTACGGAGAAGTTTATCTACTAGTCAACACGCGCACACAGAAACAACAGCTCGATAATACAAACACTCGGAATCAGGCATTCTTTCATCACTCCCCCTCACGGATGTGGAATGGGCCTCATCTGTGCCTGACAGCCGTGAAAATTTACTATCAGAAATAATTGCTTTAAAAAGAGTGTCAGTTATACACTGTAGATATGTGTGTACTATGTAATGCAGTGTTATTGGGGGTTTTCTCAACGAAAATGGAAAGAATATACGTACGTACATTGTACCTAATAAGGAAGGCTTTTCCTAGAGTGCGAGAATTCTTTGGATTGGAAGCGAAAGCTGCTTTTTTAAAGATTTCCCTAAAGAGTCCCAGGCCAGAATTCTTTGGATTGGAAGGGGAACGCTACTGTTTGAAAGATTTGCCTGAAGAGTGCCAGAATTCTTTGGATTGAAAGGAAAAATTGCTCTTTTTGAAAAATTATTTTTGGATTGGAATGGAAAATTACTGTTTTTAATAGATTTGCTTAAAGAGTGTCAGACTTCTTTGAAAGGGAAAGCTGCTTTTTGAATGATTTGCCTAAAGAGTGTCAGCATTCTTTGGAAGGGAAAGTTGCTTTTTGAAAAATTTGCCTAAAGAGTGTCAGGATTGCTTGAAAAAGAAAACTGCTTGTTTGAATGATTTGGCTAAATAAAGGGTGTCAGGAGGATTTCTTAAAAGGAAAACTGTTTTTTTACAGATCTGCTTTAGACTGTCAGAATATCTTGATAGAGAAAACTGCTTTAAACAAGGTACACAAAGCATTTCCTGTCAGAAAGAATTTGTACAGTACAGTACAATTTATACTACTGGAAAGCCTACACCATGCAAAGCACAGTACACGGCAGCAAGCGACTCCTTTGAAAGAATTATCTGAAGAGTTTACTGTCAGCAAGACTTGTTTGAAAGAGAAAACTGCATCTGAAAGAATCCAGTTTCTTGGAATAAAAGTTTACTGACGTTGTCCTCTGCTGCCGGTCTAATTTTGTAAAAAAATATTAAAAAAATCTGTCCATGCCTCTAAAATTGAGAGGATCTTTAAACTGTTTCCAACTATCTAAAGTTTTATACACTTATTTTGAAGAACCGTCTTGTTTCATTAAAGTCTGTTTTTTAGTCGGTTGCAAGCAAGACAAGAAGTCTAACTGTCAAAAAAATCACGATTCTAAGTAACGCTGAGTTAGTTTACAATCTGTCCATTCAAGCATAAATGAGTCACGGGGTATCAGTATCATCTTTGGCGAGTCCTTTTCCTGTACCTAGAGCCGGGTTGTCCTTTGTCAGCTTTTCTCTGGCCGCACTTTTGTAATCAAATCTGCATTTGTGACTCTCGGGAGGGCGGTGTTTCACGCAAAAGGTGTGGCCACATCGGCACCGGCCGGCTAGTTCCTCTGAGACCAAGAGCCGCTTGCGACAGTCGGCCAGCTCGCATCTGAATTTGTGCATCGGTCTGTGGCGCTCCAAATGCTTCTTTCTGTCCAACATTTCTACTAACTCACTGTGTCCATCGTTTACATTCAGCTCTGAACGAGTTTCTGTAGCATCGAAAAACAGACCCGAATCTGAAGTTAAAATCTGTCGATGATCAGCATCACTCTCAAACTGACTTTGTTCCACGTGTGTAGGCTTCATTAAGATGCTATGTTGACTTGCGTAATTGTGGTCGATTTCGGTTTCTTCTTCCAGTTTGTCAGTTTGCTTCTAAAAGGACCACGCACAAATTGTACAGCAGAGCGACTTCCTTTACCTTTAAGGATTTTGCAGTGGGAGTTGATGGTTCCGAACTAATTTTGGGCGACGGCAGGGCCGGTGATTTACAGGTTGGCGTTGGGGGTGCTGACCGGCTGCGCATCATTTTCCTTTGCTTTCGAATTTCTGCCATTTTCTGACGCGTCCGTTTAGACTCTGTCGTTTCCGGTTGTGGTGTCGCTCTAAATGCGCAACAGTACAGTGCATATTTGCCTGTAAGATGTGTCCGTCCGTGTCTCACTTCGGTAATACTGTTTCACTTTGTTTCTGTCGTCTTCCTGATTGAGTGAGTGCTTCCAACATACTTCTCAGGGCAGCCATAGGTGTCAATGCCGAGTCTTCTCCCACACGAATTACCACAATATCCGATCGGTCCTCCTCGTCCAGATCGCTGGTGCCTGCAAAACAACACTGCTACTTTTCTCTTTTGCATACGTTTAATACCAGTTGTCATTCGAGGTGTCATTGTGATTTTTGAGCCGTCAGTTATATTAAAGTCTGTCAATTTGCGTTGATCGTCGTCTAGTTTCTTGTCCTGGTACATAAGCACTTGACGTCTCGGTGGCATCGATTTTTCCTCGTCATACGCCCTTTTTAATTCTCCGACTGTAGCATTTCGCGGTATAACAATCTTAAACAGAAAGAACATTGATGTACACTATGTACGTACTACTGTACATACCGTAGTCGGTTCATCTGCTTCCATAACACTCTTGACATAGACGGTCAGTGTCGGCAGTGGGCTCGGCGGTGATGGGTTGGACTGTTTGTGATTGGCAGCACTGTCGGACTTGTTGGTTGACTCTTCGTCACTCATAATACACAACCAATGTAGCAACAATCAAAGCATACAAACAACAACCAGTGAAAATGATGCACGCTCTCTTCTGCTCTGCCTTATAAACCAGCCGAACTATTTTGTCTGCATTCTGCATAATCCTTTCTTACAAAACTTCAGCGCCCAACTTTAAGAGTTTCTTCAAAATTTGGGTTCAAAATTTCTCAGGGGGAAATCTTTGACATCTCTGCATATGCACAAAGGTTTGCAGTCACGATTTCTAACAATCAATTGATCTCTGCTATGAATCAGCTTTAGGGAAATTTTCGGCCCGGCCCGTTTCCCATATTTTGCGGACCGGTCCATTTGCCGCTTGGCGAAACGCATTGAACCTAATCTTTATCTAAGTATCTAGAACGCTATGAGTGAAATGACGAGTTAAATTACGCGCTAGCATCGCTATCGAAAATTGCCTGAGCTGCCAGGGCAACGACGGGAAGGCCCATTCCCCCCACACGCTGAGTCGAACAGTCGAGTCGACCACACTGCTTTTTTAATAAGGTGTGCTTTTTAATAAGCTTAAGGCTTAGGCTTATTCTATTTGCCTTACCTGTAATGAATGAATGATTTCTACTGTACGAGAAATACGACATTGTTTAAATATGATGAGACTGTTGTTGTTTACTTGTTTGTTGATCAATGTTCCGGATCGTAGGCAAGATCTGGTTTTGTTGTTTTATTCGGGTTCATCTTGTTGTTGTTATCCCGTTTCTATTTTTGTTAGAAAAGTTCGAGTGACTTAAAAATGCGGCGCTTCAGTAGGCTTTTAGAGCGATTAATAAAATTAAAAGTAAATAACCTGCAATCCTTGTTGTAGCCGTAAACATTAGCCTTTCAGGGTTAACTGACTTTTAGGGGTCCCTAATGAGGGCGTATATCTCAGGATCTAAGCAGAGCACATTAATGAAAATTTCAGCAATCTTTTAAGAATTTATTGATCTTTCATTTAAAAAAGGATTCATTCAAATCCGTTGTGATTTGCAGTTGCTACAGCGGTAAGCCGAAATGGCAAAACTGACTTTGGGTTAGGTGTAGCTGGGGGAGGGGAATCAGGGAAGGTCAGAAATGGACTATATATTAATAAATTAACTTTCTTATGACTATACGACTCCGGAGCGTGCCCTATACTGATGCGCACCCCTAGGGGTATTTTTATATTTGGAAAACAGGCCCTCTGGAGCGTGCCTATACTGATGCGTCCCCCTAGGGGTATTCTTATGTTTTTAAAACAGGCGTGCCTATATGTACTGATGCGTCCCCTAGGGGTATTTTTATATTTTTAAAACAGGCCCTCCGGAGCGTGCCTATACTGGTGCGTCCCCTAGGGGTATTTTTATATTTTTAAAACAGGCCCTCCGGAGCGTGCCCTATACTGATGCGTCCCCTAGGGGTATTTTTATGTTTTTAAAACAGGCCCCCGGGGCCTGCCCTATGCTGAGGTAGTGATCATTTGACTCGCCAGGCGAAGGGCTTTCAAATGATATGACACGACCATTTTGGACGACTTTGAAATTTTGGAATTTTTGTTAGGGACCCCTAAAAGTCAGTCTTGCCACCGCTGTAGCAACTGCAAATCTCAACGGATTTGAATGAATCCTTTTTTAAATGAAAGATCAATAAATTCTTAAAAGATTGCTGAAATTTTCATTAATGTGCTCTGCTTAGATCCTGAGATATACGCTCTAATTAGGGACCCCTAAAAGTCAGTTTTGCCTGCCTTTCATCCACAAAAAAGGTTTAGGTCACTCTTGGGCAGTCATTAGACAAAAAGTAAACATTGTAAAAAATTGGCTTTGTGCCTAAAACTGCAAATATCGAAGAAACCATAATTAATGATTAAATATTGAACCGAACGTTTTTAGCTGGAAACCCCTCGAGTTTTTTTGCAAAACAAAAAGATTAAAATTACTCGAAAAAAATCGAGCAAGTCAATCAAAGAGCTCGATTTAAGCCCGGTTCACATGCGTGGAATAAGGAATAAGGTCTTTTATACCAGACGCGTTCACACTATAAGGAATAAGAAAATTGTACTTATCAATATTTCCGGAACGGTTAGACCTAGAAACGATATAAAGACATTGGTTCGCCAAAGACTCTACAATCGGATTCTGCAGTCATCTCACTTTCATCGCAATTAGGAAAAAAGCTCATTTGTATGTTGCGCAAATTGGTGTTCAATGTAAACGTAGCGCAGATTAGGGTTCACCCACCCGACAAGTCTACATCTTTGGTCTGAGGCCCAAGTCGCTCCGAGCCTCCTGAATGTTATTCGCAAATAACCGCCAGGTCGCTCATTTTTTTGAACAGACTGTAATAGCAAAAACGACGTTTGCTTGCTTTAGCATAAGATACGTTTAAGATACGACTGCATTAGCTTCCTTTTTCATCATACTAACAGTTCGTAAGATCAAAATACTGCAATATTGACTTTTTTCTAACTTTTTTGACTTTGACTTGTTAACTTCTCATTCATAATATCCTGGGTACGTGCTATCAATGGCCGTCCTAAGTGTCATGGACATACATGGGCCGCGGGGGGGTCCGGGGGTGGTTGCCCACCCCAACTTGGGCTCGACCCACCAAACAACCATACATGGGCCGGAAAAATCCGGAGGGGGGTGGGGGGTTGAGACCTCGGGGGGGGGGGGGGGTCCCCAAAAAAGGCCAAAAACGCCTATTTTGCCTTAAAAAAGCGAAAATTTCCTCCCTCCGGGAGGGGGGGTATGGCCGGCCGAGGGGGTATGGCTGATCGAGGGGGAGGGGTATACCCCCCTTACCCCCCCCGGCCCATGTATGCAAACAACCCCACCCACCCACCTGAAGCAAACTTTTGTTCCTGACCCCACCTACCAAAATCGCCGCGGCCCCCCCAAACCGGCAGGCCCACCCCAAGTTTGCGGATTTTGACTACCCCAACCCATTTTTCCGGCGCATGTATGGTCATGGATTCCTATACATCACCCTAATTTTAATTCATTTACCCGTAACCCAACGAAACTTGTCTGGGCTGAAGTTTTTTACCAAACGTGCAGAATATTGCTGAAGTACTATGTAATATGTATATCATGTATGACAGGATTGTGTTGTTTCAGATTTTCCATTAGAAAGTTAGCTCAACTTTCACGATGTCGTTAGCCGGTTTAAAGAAGCAGTTCAATAAGGCAAATCAGGTAATTAGACGCTTTATTTTTAATGAAGTTTGCGTGGATCATTCACTTTGGAGCACTAAAATAGAGCTGCAAATGCGGGGGTGGCCCTAGTCGGTCGGTATTGAACATGCCATGTACACGTATTGATGTGGGTAACTGTTGGTGGTTTAGTATCTCAGTGAAACAATGGGTTCAGCAGAGCCGACCCGTCTGGACGACGCTTACCACGAATTGGAAAGAGTAAGTTGTGAGAGTGTAGGGACGGTGGTCGTTTGCTAAATCAGTCGGTAATTATGAATGGTTGGCTTGGGCCTTTTTGAATCGATCGCAACCTCGGTGTTTCCCAATAAACTGTGTGGCCGTGCCGTATTGATTGGGCCGGACTAGTGGTTAGCTGCCTCAGCCAAGGAATTCGGTCGGGGCGCAGCCGGTATCGGCGGCCGCCCACGTGAAATCGGCTGCCAAGGCCGCCTTGCAGCTATTGATGGCACACGCACCGCGCTCTCAGCTTTTTGGGGAAGTTGCGCAAACGTGGGGACTATTGATGTCGGGCCCCATCGGTCTCTAGCGACCGCCGCTATGCATGACTTTGTCAAATAACAATATCGATTGCAGAAACTCGATGTCACCGACGAGCTGGTGGACGATTTAATGATTAAAACCCGCGAGTACTTGCAACCCAACCCTGGTACTGACTTGACGTCACTCTGCCAGCCACACGTACTACCTTTTGCAGCCACCAGAGCTAAAATGACCACAGTAGCAGCACTGTCTAAGATTCGCGGTGGCGCAAAGAGTATGCCTTATCCACAGCCGGAAGGAACGCTCGGCGAAGCGATGCATAAGCACGGCAAAGCACTGGGCGACGAGTCTGCTTTCGGTGACTGACCGGTCAGTACGACTGTCTGCTACGTAATTCTGATGCAGGCAGAGCGCTGGTGGACGCAGGCGACGCCTACAAACAACTGGCCGACATAAAGTACGCTCTGGAGGACGTGGTCAAGCAGAATTTCCTCGATCCGTTGACTCATCTGAAAGAGAAGGACTTGAAAGATGTCCAGGTGAGCCGTCACTGTCTTTGACCGCCATTCAGTTATTCGTTGTGTCTACAGCATCACAGGAAGAAGTTGTATGGTCGACGGTTAGACTACGATTGCAAGAAAAGAAAACAAACTAAAGGTTCCGCAGGAAACTGGGTCCGGTGCTGGTCTGACGCCCAACTGTTATTGTTTAGACGACGAAATGTATACAGCGGAAGAGAAGCTGGAAGAGTCGAAGAAACTGGCCGAAGAAGCTATGTGGAATGTCCTGGATAACGATGTACGTATTTTAAAACAATTTAATCCCGTGGTCAGAGTCTAGCATGCAGAACCAACTGCAGAAAATCGATTAAGCTACATTTTCGCTAAAGCAATTTCTTCAATTTGGCACCTGTGAAAATTGTAAGCAGTATAGTCTCTTGAAAGGTATGCCGATTGCTCTAGAGTAGGACCCGTAATCGTTTTATCCATTTAAAACTTTTTTATGGAGTCAGTCAGTTCTGGTGAAAGACTTACTGTCTTTGCGCAACAGTTTTTAAATTTTAGCCGTACATTGAAGTTTGGTCCCATGTTTGGCTTTTTCAATACAGCTTCCCACTGAGACCACAATTCAATATTCTAATTGAAGTGCTAATATCTTTTTAAAGAACCCACGATAGCGCACGTTACGGCAGTGCAAGAGCCGACCGACGTATCTGAACTCCCAGTTAAAGTGATCTTTGTCTAGAGTTGAGTTGTAGGTGGAGCAGGTGTCTCAGCTGAGTGCGCTGGTCGAGGCTCAGCTAGATTTCCATCGCCAGTCAGCGCAGGTTCTGGAGAGTCTGCAGGATCAGGTTAAGCGGAGGTGCAATGGTTCGGTCGCTCTTGTCAGTCTGTCGGTGATGCTGCAGTTGCAGGGTGTCGGAGGCTCGGTGCCGCACCAAGTCCGAGCACATAGCGGTGCCGGTGCTGACCGAGCGCAGTGCGTCGCGGAGTCGGTCTCCCGTTCCGGATGCTGGCAGTCTAAGTCCTTCTGCTCCGCACCCCGCCACAACCAATAGTCACGCTCCGTCGTCGGCTCCTCCGCAAGACCCTTGGGGCCATATGGCTCAGGACTCTTGGGGTCAAAGCGCACCGCCCACACAGGCCAGAAGTAGGCGCTTAACAGTCTGCTACTGCTTGCTGTGTTGAGTGTGGTAGCTGTGTGATTCAGGTCCATCTGCGCCCGGTCGGCAGCCGTGTTGCAAAGCGCTGTACGATTTCGAGGCAGAAAACGAAGGAGAGCTGGCTTTGAAAGAAGGCCAGACGATCAATTTGATTTCGCAGATAGACGAGAACTGGTACGAAGGATCGCTTCCAAATGGACGAGCAGGATTCTTCCCCGTCAGCTATGTGCAGATCGTTGTGCCATTGCCCTGAAACTCTTGTTACTGATGCAGTACCAGCTTTACCTGTCCGCGGCCGATCGCGTGTTGCAGCAGCGAAACCACTGGAACTCTACGTCCGTTTGCTTGTTAAACTGGTACTGGATCGTACTTCATAATTCTATGTCTGCGCCAGCATTTATGCGTCGACGTTCGATCGGCGCCTTACTACTGAATCGGGTTGCACTGCTAACGTCTAGGTGTCTGAGTCGGAGACCCACAGATCGGGACACTCTCCACTTTTTGCCAATTTTTGGGCCAACAAATTCTATTCCAAATCTAGCTGTATTTGAAGAAAACTGGCATTTTGCAGAGCCTTTCAGTGGTGGTGCAGTGCAGCCCGACGATACCGGTCGTTGTCTTGTTGTGTGACTCAGGCTTGTTTGGTGTTTGCTGTTTAGTCGCTTCTGTACTGACCACATTTGCCTTTTCGTTGTGATCAAACAGCTGGCGTGGTTAAGACTAGCAATTAAGTGCTCGTACATACATACACTACTTTGAAGTGTGATTTTGTGATACACAAATGCATCCTGCCCGAGGGCATCCGTACTGCACTTTTCTTCTCCTTCAGTGTTGTTTTGTTCACTGTCCAATTGTACACGCCTAACTTATAAGATTTTTATTACTGGTGTTCAGATTGCAAATTTACTTAGTCATTTTAAAGCAATCGATCCATCACTTTGTATCTGTCTGATTTTTGTGTGTGCCAGATCGCAGCAGTGAGTGAAGTGTCGTTTGTATGTAGGTTGTGCTCGGTTGATTTCAAGTGAACAAATCTGTTCGTTTTGGTTGCATTCCCGTTTCGGCCAATACAGTTTGTTGCTTGCAGTGGTTAGTTTAACGTTTATTCGCAAAGCTGCACTCAACTGCCGTCGCTGGCGTCTTTGACGCAGCCGGCAGGCAGGTGAAAGTTGGTGATGAAAGTGTCGGGCGGCATGAAGGTCCGATTGTTCTTCTGAACGCTGATGCAGAACGGGTCGGTTGGGTGGAAAATGAAGGCCACCCAACTTTTGTGCATCAAGCCGACGCCGACACTGACGCCGCACTGCAGTTGAAAGGCCAACTGAGACGTCTGTCGGTTAAAAAATCTGAAACCAAACGTGCTAGCTTGCCCGCCAAACAAACAGCAGATTATTTTTCAAGCGGGGACTGACTAACGCACCTGATTAACGAATCGCCGGCTTGTTTGGGCCGCTCCATCATAGAAACGTATTTGTCGTCGTAGGAGAAAATATTCTTGTCCAGGAAAGGACTAGTGCTGAACGACTGCGCGCTGATCGGAAATTGAGCCACCACCCGACGCACCATCTCCTCCTGGCCGCCGCCTCTGGCGTTCTGAATGGTCCGCTTGAGACGTTCGTGGGCGTCCTTCTCTGGCTGACTGCTACTAACGCTGCACGGAAACACCACGTGTCCGTCTGTAAAGTGCGTTGGTCGTTAGTCTATAAGCGCAGACACTTCGGTTGACGGTGATCGATTTTTGGAAACTTCAAATTGAGTCAACATGCCATTTTCGGGGCTTGCGCGCAGCGCACACCCAACCTAGCTGAGACGCCTACCAACCTGGATGTCTGATGTTGTCAGCGCAGCTCTCGAACAGTTTCATCATATCTGCCGAGTAGCAGTCATAAACGCCCAACACTTCGGTGCTGCGCCAGTTGTAGAAGACGAACCAGGAGGTGTGCGAGCACGGGTCAATGCGACTCTGCTCTGCCCTCTGAGCCACACTCTCCTCGGGCCCGTAGCGGACAAGCAACGTGTCTGCGTTGAGCAGCTGCATTCGCCACATGCGCATCCACCGCCACACTTCGAAACGCTGATAAAACCGACGAACAGCAAGTGCGCTGTTCCGCTGATCTTGCAGTGCCACACGGTAGAGGAAGACCAGGATGCGGTGCTTCAAACCAGAAATGACAGTCTCTGCCATGGGCGCGAAACGACGCGCAGAATCTGTGCTGGGAACCCCGACCGACAAATGATACTGGTCGACCTGCATCTCGTCATTGTCATACAGAAAACGACCGATCGACTGAAGCGCTATCAGATACCCAGTCTGCTCGTCAATCTGAAAATCACAAGAACACAAACACATATGTACAAACATTTTTGTGTCTACAATTGCATAAAATCGCTAATTTGGGATAAAATACAGCTAAAAATTGCTATTTTGTAAGCGATTTTAGTGTCTGAAATTCGAAAAAATCGAAAATATTTGCTCAAAAAATACTTGCCAGAGAAATCGGAGGGGTCGGAAAAATCGTCTCGGGGGTCAAGGGATCTGGCCTAACTCAGATGGGGGCAGACCCCCGTGTTACATGTATCCATAACACATGGCCGCGGGGTGCGGGAAGGTTTGCCCACCCCCAACTTGGGCTCGACCCCACCCACTCACCTGAAGCCGACTTTTGTTCCTAACCCCACCCGCCAAAATGGCCGCAAGCCGCAGAGAGGGGAAGCAGTAACCTTCTATGCAGCAGAACGTTAAGAACAGTGTTGCCGGGTGTAGTATAATAATACTACCTGTAGTATAATTGACCTTTGAAAAGTATCGAAAAATCGGCTGTAGTATGTAGTATATAAATGTAGTATAATTTTAGATTTTCTAGTATAAAATGTAGTATAATTCAACATTACCATTTCGGATGCTATATTTTCCTTACTTTTAAGAAAACTCGCAGATATTTTTCTGTTTGAAAACAGGTTTTGCCTTCTTTCACATCAAATTGACATAATCATTTATTCTTTATGAGAACAAATCAAATAAATCGGTGATTCTATCCATTTTTGGACAAACAATCAGCTTCTTCAAACCGTTTCGATTGATTTTCAACAAAATTGTACCTTTCACAACATAAAAATGTATGACTTCAATGGTCAACCAAGAGAAAAACAAAGTTTGATGTCCTATTCTTATAGAAATAGCATATTTGGATACCATTCAAATAAAATCGCGCTAGACTTAGCTTAGAGACTGTGAAATTGACGAAGTCTATCCATACATTTAACAGGTCATCCGCCGAAGGGGATAGGGTTGGGTGGCGTCTGGCGCCGGCCCGGGGATTGAGCCCAAATTCTAGGGAGTGGTTGGGTACTAAAAAACGCTCAAAAATCGCAAAAAATCGCAATTTTTCGGGTAGAATTCGTCAAAAGTCGAAAATTTGAGCTCAAATACAGCTAAAAGTGCTGTTTTACAGGCGATTTTGGCAATTTTTGAGTCTGAAATCGTAAAAAAACGCAAAAAATTTACTCAAAAAATTACTTGCAAGAAAATCGGCGGGGTTTGGGTGACAAAATCGTCTCGGCGAAGGGTCTGGCCTAAGTCGGGGGGCAGACCCCTGGACCCCCCGTTACTGTACTGTATATGTATCATTATCATTGTTTGATGTTTTAAAAGTCCAAATCGTAACCATTTTACTCTATATTTGAATTAGCTAGATTCTGGGATTGCAACAGTACTTACTTATGTTGCATCATTATACTGAAGTAAACGTACTTCCATCCACCTTCCACTTAATTCTGATGTCCCTTTAAAAAACACTGTTTTTAGGGTAATCCCTGAGGGGAATATGAAGGATAAGCCATATGCAAACTGGCAAAACGCACAAATTTTCGATGGTTTTAAGAGTCAATAATGCTTTCAAGTTGTATAAAAGTCTCTGAGTGGGAATTGAAACTGATCTGCCATTGTAGGCTGCTTTATATAACACTTTTCTATTCTGTAAATCTTCGATCTGACAGTTTTACAGCGTAGTATGAAAACGTAGCATATTTTCGAAAATTGTAGTATAAAGTAGTATAATTTTGAGCTGGTGGTAGTATGCTGGACTGGCTAGCACCTGGCAACACTGGTTAAGAACGTAAAAGACGTACTTGAAACAAGTGAATTGTTTGGTGTTGCACAGAGAGCACAGCCAATAACCGATCGTACAGGTAGAGTCCCTGGTGATGGCTCAAGGCAATCCGGTCGCACTTGAACTCTTTCTGGTCGCAGACGCGTCCCTCGCGCAAGTCGACCGAGAAGAGGAAGACGTCGTCGAGCTGGAGGCCGTTATAAGCCAGAGACTCGTTGTTCTGGTAAAACTCAAACAGACTCGGAAACCGGTCGCCCACCAGCGGAGACGGTCCGGACGCAGCCACGATCACGTGTCTACTGTCGGCAGTAAATAGGGAACACTCCCGATTCAGCTGCGTGTGCGAACCGAGCGGCACTACCAAGATAGAGTGCATGAGGCGGAAGATCGTCTGAAACAACGGACGACTGACAGTACGTGGAGCGGAACTGAACGACAGACATTGAAAAGGTTCTGCTGAATCTCGATTGAGCCGTACTCGTCTCGCTGACAGAGGACCACGCCGGTGCGTTGATTGAGCAACTGGCCGCAGGCACTGACTCCGCGGTACTCGTAGACGTCCAGGCGACTCTGGTTGCCGCTCACCGCCACTAACATCTGGCCGTCCGGGGAAAACTTTCTCAGAAAGCAAGTCGGTCGTTCGACATTGACCACAGTCATACTGGGCACACAAGGTCTGGTCGTGTAAAACTGACGCTGCACGTTCCACTGGGTGCCCGGTCGGGGAGAGAAGGATTCTCGGCTGAACAGCTTATGGACGATATTCTCGTTGCTTTTCCGAAGGGCTCGGTAATGGTGAGTAGAGGAACCAGTCTGCGGCACAGCCAGCGGATGCTCCATTTGGTATTTACTAGTGGCTTATAATAGAAAAAGCAGCTCGCAAAGCGACAGTCGACGCACTAAACGCTAGATCGAGTCCGAACCACTCCCGACTTTGCACGCTCCTGAACAGAGACCAATTGGAAGCCGGCCAGAGCTGCGAAACCGTACGAGCGCCCAGTGTTTCCCGCAATTTCAACTTGTGATAGAGATTTTTTGGCACTTTACCGTTGAGCTGGGCGCTCATCTAAAACCGAACTCACGTACGATTAGTAAACCATCGAAGACACGCACAACTCAGAGAGATGAAAAAGACCAAACAGCCGACAATAATAACAGTAATCGAATAACGAAAACAGACTTATCAAAACGTAGCTAAGACAGCAGGCATGATAGCCTAGCAGGACAAACAAGCATTCGCATAATATAATCCTAACCTTTACTTTTCTTGCGCCGATATTATACACTCTTCTGCAGTACAAGACAAAGTACAGTAAATTACAGTAAGAGTAGGACTTGGTGTGACATACATTCTACCGCTTCTGAAACAGGAACTAATTATCGAGAAACAGCGGTTGCTATGAATCACAATTCACTCAAATCTAGGACTATAATCGAAATATTCTCGGTGTGCTTGGTTAATTTTAGGGTGATCTTCTTGAAATGGATGATCACGTTCTCCGCGGGTGTACTGCTTCATCAGTTCTTCACGAATCTTGGCGTGTCGTTTGAACTGGAATTCACATTTCTTTCCAATAAGGTCTATGCATACAGAGGAGAACCTGTTTATTGAAATAGATGCACTCCTTGAAGTCCCTGTACTCGAGGTCGCAGTAGCGTCGGCCAAGCGGTTGTCCGAAAGCCTCCATACATTTCCAAAAGTCGTACTCGAAAAATCCGCAAGGCCCAGTCTGCTTGCTGTTGATTAAGGAGGATCTGTCTGTGAACGGACCTCTGAACACCGGATGAAGTTTGCCTCCTTCTGCTAGATTGCCGCCAGTCAAGCCGTCTGGTGAGGTCGGCATTGCCGCGCAGCTGCAACAAACCAACTGCATCTGATTGTTCCAACCAACTACACACTCCTCTCTAAACACTCACGTCTTTATTCAACGCTACCTTAATCACTCTTGCGTAATTATTCTAGAACAATAAGCGTTATATTTTTATGCCGTATAATACCGTATAGTTGTTAAAATTGAATCAGCAAGATTTTGCAGTAAATTCATGTCATTTTCGCGCTTTAAAAGGTACTGTATTTTGGTTTTGTAAGCCATGTTAGGTATCGATTAGAAAAACACAAAATCTACCTTATTTGCAGTTTTTTTGGCTTCCTTGAAATGGTACATGTTATATTTTACAAGTACTTGTAAACAGACATGGGCTAGCATTTCGGCTGATGGGGGGTAGAATTTTCAATTCCTGATGGGGGGCTGAGGGGGGGGGGGTAGGAGCGCCTGATGGGGGGCTGAGGGGGTGGTAAGCCAAAAAGTCCGATTTTTGGCGAAAATCAGGGTTTTTTGGCTTATTTTTCATTAAAATAAGTTAAAATTAGCTATTCTGAGCTCATTTACGCCTATTCCAGGCATATTTTTATCATAATTTTCTGTACAAAATTCTTCCCAAAAACCCAAAAATTCCTGATGGGGGGTAGCGGCCGGCTGATGGGGGGTAGATCAGAGCCTGATGGGGGGCCAACCCCCCCCTCAGCCCCGCTTTGCCCATGTCTGCTTGTAAACTGCTGAGAAATCTGCAATTTTGCTTTTGAATAAAATATCAAAAACGTATTTTTGGCTAGCATTTCACTAACTTGAAGCAAATCTGTCCAACCAAAATACAGTTAATATTTATAATAGGTAGGTATAATTCAAAATAAGGCAAAACTGACTTTTAGGGGACCCTAACGACGGCGTATATCTCAGGATCTAAGCAGAGCACATTAATGAAAATTTCAGCAATATTTTAAGAATTTATTTATCTTTCATTTAAAAAAGGATTCATTCAAATCCGTTGAGATTTGCAGTTGCTACAGCGGGGGCAAAACTGACTTTCAGGGGTCCATAACAAAAATTTCAATTATATCTGCCGTATTCAGTTGACTCCTAAGCCTAAGCCTAAACAAGAAAGTGATTAATTAATATAGGTATAATGGAGGGACCCCTAAAAAGTCAGTTTCGCCTAATTCTTAAAAGATTGCTGAAATTTTCATTAATGGGCTCTGCTTAGATCCTGAGATATACGCCCTCATTAGGGATCCCTAAAAGTCAGTTAAGCCCAACGAACGAACGAACCCAAAAGAAATTCAATAGCCTAGGTATATTGTCGGCTCAGATTCAAATCTTTAACTAAACAGACAGTACAGTACTACTTACCAGTAGGTAGACAAAACAGATCACTCATAATCAAAAATAGCCGTGTTTTTCACAGGAAAGGCCGACCACAAAAAATACTTTATGTTTTTGACCAGAACTTGGCGAACTATCCATACCTATATTCTAGCGTAACTGGGTGTTTTAAAGCGTTTGCAGCATACTATACGGTATTATTATACGGTATCGAAAATGCTATACGGGATACGGCATTTTTATACCGGTCGGTCGGTCCCATCCCATCCCATGCCTCTCTAGCAGAGGGCAGTGTTGCCAGGTTTCAAAAGGCCTTTACTCCTAAAAGTGACCTAAAAATACTCCTAAAAACTCCTAAAAATTTAAAAAACTCCTAAAAAAACTCCTAAATTTTTTAAGTACACAAATATGGCAGAAAACCATTTCTGCAAAGTATTGTGAACAAAAATGATAATTTTATCACTCTTTAACAAGCCACAGAAGTACACAGCTACACATTACTCGATTTCAATCAACATTTCGAGCTCAACATCATCACTAACTACCACCGCTTCATCTGTTACAGCTACAGATTCTTTCTCATCTTTTGTGTAGATATCGCCTGTGAACTCGCGAACATCACAGATCTTCTTAGGCCGAGATTCTGTCTGCACCAAACCACCTGCGGCACCAGATCGTTGATCCAGTGGCACAATGACACCTCTCAGCTTCGCTTGTTGGACATGCTTCTTGGTATTGGCATATGGTCCCGAAGACTTCTGAGATGAGCTTTCATCTCACAATGGCAAAAGCGACAGTAGGCCGTGGTACTGCTACTGTTAGCAGTTAACCACTGTTTGAGCTCAGGTCTGTACTCCCACGACTTTAGGAAGTGCTGCGAATAGGACGGAGGGGGCATGACAACAACTAACTAACAATTATGTACATCTAAACAGTATGCACAAGCTAGGTACACAAGGCAGCAGGGATACAAAATCGCGCATTTTCTGTCACCATGACGTAAAATCAGTATATGAAAACAAATTTCCACAGTAATCATTAGCAGAAAAGAGGAAAATCAAGGGCGCCATCTTGAAAACCTAAAAAATCCCAGAAAACTCCTAGAAAACTCCTAAAAAGCAAAAACTCCGACCCAAATCTTAAAAACTCCCAGAAAAAACTCCTAACTCCAATCTCAATTTTTTCCTCCAATCTCAAATCAAAAACTCCTAGATTTAGGAGGAAAACTCCTAACCTGGCAACCCTGGCAGAGGGGCGGGCGGCCTGTGTATCTCCGGATCAATATTCACCCGGGCAGATTAAATCACAACAAATCGAACAAAATTTACCCGGCCCGTTAGACATACAGTAGGTACCGTATATACGTACTCCTACTCTCCTACTGACTACACACTACTGCAGTAGTTTTTCGCCAGTCTGTGCCTCTTTTTTACAGTCTGGCGAATATACGCCAACCTTAACCTGAACCAGATACACTACTGGGCCCGATCCGATCCGATCCGATCAGATCCGATCCGATATATTGGGGAGGGGGCCTGTACGGCCCCATGATCAGACCAACTTGTCCATTTCATATCCCCATATCATCTCTCCATTTCGGATTCTATCCCGATGCAAGTCTCAACCAGCCTCGGGGGTATCTAGCGGTTAGGTTTACCCAAGGCTTTATCAACCTTAGCAGGTCCCTAACCGTTACGTCACGCTCCTGGGTGGTAAGATATCTACTGCCCAGAATAACTTGCCTACGTCCAGCCAATGCGTCACATTCCGTGACCAAATGTTCAGGCGTTTCCTCCTGTTCTAAGCAAAATGAGCATGTTGGATCATCCACCAAGCCCATAATGTTGAGATGTCTATTAAGGTTACTACTGTGTCCAGTTAACCAACCGACCACTAGTTTTACTTTTTTACTAAAACTAAGTTATTCTCTGGTTACCAGCGATCTGGGTCCCAGAATGAAGTGCTTAGACTGCCTACAGTCGGTCCGTAGATCCCAGGCAAATTGCAGCTGGTTCTTGGCCCAACTTCTTAACTCGTACAGACAGACAGAGTGTTCTAAGAGAAGTAACAGAAATTTTAGGGTGTATTCTAGACCGAACAACCCTGATTCAGCAGTGCGTATAACAAAGAAATCGTTTTTATGTCTGTGTTTTCTGCTTGGAATTCTCGGCACGAAAATCAAATTCACACGAGTAAGTCACCACTGCTGCTTGTTGCACGCGTCCGCTTCTGCGTTTCTCACAGCTTTCTATGTTATGCTATAGACGCCATCAGATGCTCAGAGCCCTATAGAGTTGTTCAGGCTCGTGGCCTGGCGGATACAAGCAAGCAGCAAGAGGTACCATTGTGAAACCAACGAAGAACGTCTTTACATGTTAAAAGTGGTTCTGCTTTATACGTTAATCCGACTCGTCGGTTTTCTACGTCAGGTCATGTGTATGTGCATAAAGAAGAGTCTATTTCACTTCACAGCATTGCTGAAGCCGAAACAATTTTAAATTGCATTTGGACCACTTCGGTACAGAACGCCTAAACAATGGGCGACTTTTGTCTGGAGATACCGGCGACGCACCCCAAGTGGAGACGGGAAGTAAGTATATCCCTCAAAATAGTACAATATAGTACACTAAATTAGTATAGGCAAAAAACAGTACCAGTGATGATTTGATTGGAACACCCTGAAAAGGTAGAAAATCAGGTCGGATGAACCGCCTTGCCCTCTCCAAGCTGACTTCCTCGCAAAATGCATCTTAATTGTTAATTCGTCATGATTGATATGCGAATCCATACATGTAACAGGGGTCTGCGGGGTTTGCCCCTAGGGAACGACCGGAACCGGATTTTTGGGTCCGATCGGAATCGGAATCGGAACTCAACTACAGTTCCGAATCGGAATTTTTCGGAATCGGAACTTTTTTGAAAATCGGCTTAAAATTTTGGAATAACCTGTTTTTGGCAAAGAAACAGTGTTTACGGAACCATCCTTTACAATTCCCAGCAAACATCCAGTACAAATCAGCATGTCAAACGATAACAATGCATTAAAATCGCCAACCATCAATAGGTAGAATTCAAAGCGCGTAAATTATATTTTAAAAACAACAATTTTTCAACGTTTTCAGTAGAGTGCGAAGTGGTATCTGTTGTGTTTCGGTCGTTAAACGGTTATTCTGATCCAACATTGGCCGGAAAAGTGGGTTGGGCGCAGTCAAAATCCAAAAATTTGGGGGTGGGACCATACATGTAACAGGTCATCCGCCGATGGGGGGAGGGGGGTTGGGGGGGTCTGGCGCCGGCCGGGGGGGTCTGAGCCAAAAATTTGGGGGAGGGGGGTGGGCACTAAAAAACGCTCAAAAATCGAGAAAAATCGCAATTTTTTGGCTAAAAATTGCCAAAAAATCGCTAATTTGGGCTGAAATACAGCTAAAAAGTGCTGTTTTGCAGGCGATTTTGGCACATTTTGTGGGTGGAAGTGTAAAAAATTGCAAAAATTTGCTCGAAAGTTTACTTGCCATAAAAATCGGAGGGGGGGGTCGGTGAAATCGTCTCGGGGAGGGGGGGCCCCATCTGGGGGGTCTGGCCTAAGGCGGGTGGGAGGCAGACCCCCCAGACCCCCCTGTTACATGTATGGGTGGGACTGTCCGCTTTGGGGGTGGTGGCGATTTTGCTGGCTGGGGTCAGGAACAAAAGTCGACTTCAGGTGGGTGGGTGGGGTCGTTTGGGGGGTCGAGCCAAAGTTGGGGTGTTAGTTAAATGTATGTTCGGCGTCCGTCGGGGCTCTACACCTAACAGAAATTAGTGTAGAGTCTAAGGGAGCAGAAAGTTTAGTGTTGGTTATTTCGAAAAAACTGTAAATTTTCGTTTTGGCTTCGCTTGTCAGTACGTACCTAGATTTTTTCAGCTCCCAGCTCCGTCGTCACGCCTGCCCAGAGAAAAGCCGGTACTTCTCTGACTCTTACTAATTAGTATAATTAATTAGTAAGAGACCGGTTTACAGCTGCCGAAACCCAAACCGCCCACCAAATGGCAACAGTACGCTCAAGCGAAAGGAATTCAGAAGGGCAATAGAGCGAAGAAAGTTTGGGATGACGTTTCTCAGGTCTTACACTCTCTCTTTCTTTACTTCTCAATTCTACTGTGAAAGGGAAACACAGTTTGTCATTACTTTGTTGTTCTATCCGGTAATGGGACCGGTATACGGTATTTTTACACCGGTCCCATCTCTCTTTGTAATGATTTTTGTGACTTAGAACTATTCAAATTACAGTCGTGGAAGCCGCGCTGGGGTTACGGTCGTGCCAAGGACAACACGAAAGATTGGATGATCGAGATTGCCGACCACCAAGGTGAACCGTCTGATTAGCCGAACTTGCTTATCTCTTACAGAGGACAGAGCTGTTGTTCAGACCCGTACAAGGACTACTTCGGCGAGCGTCAGCAGCAGAAGAGCGAACGTAGAAGCAAGAACGAATTGCAGCGAATGCGCAATTTGAATAGAGTTAGCAACGACCACAAGAACAGCGTACAGGGCGCGCCCTCCGGGATTGGTATGACGGTCGATAAAAAATCTACTCAACAAGTAAGTATGAAACTAATTAATTAATTAATTAATTATTAATAATTAAGTTCCTTCCTGAACATACATGTAACAGGTCATCCGCCGATGGGGTAGGGGTTGAGATCTGGCGATTTTAGTGTCTGAAATTCTAAAAAAAAAATGTAAAAATTTGCTGAAAAAATTACTTGACAGAAAATCAGAGGGGTAGGATAATTCGTCTCCTGGGGTCCCTCTACGGGGGAGGGGCTAGCGGTCTGAGCCAAAACTTTGGGAGGGGTTGGGCTCTAAAAACGTTCAAAAATCGAAAAAATACCAATTTTTCTGCTAAAAATCGCTAATTTGGGTTGAAATACACCTAAAGAGTGGTTTTTTACAGGCGATTTTGGCAATATTTGTTTCTGAAATTCCAAAAAAAATCGAAAAAAATTGCTCAAAAAATTAATTGTTAAAAATCGGAGGGGGGTCGGAAAAATCGTCTCGGGGGCCGCATCCGGGGGGTCTGGCCTAAGTCGGGTGGGGGGGGCAGACCCCCAAGAAAGCTACCCCCTAGTGCATTCATTTTTTTTAAAATTAAAATCGTGTTTTTCAATCTTTCAGTTAGCCCGACAGATTTCGCAAGCCCGTGAGTCGACCGCTTCGGTCGGTAAGTTTACGCAATCGATTGCCAATGAGAAGCCGCCGAAAAATAAGGGCAAAAAGAGACAAGTAACTGACTGTCTGTCTAATACAGATTTTTACTAACTATGGTAGAATTGTAGTTCGCACCTAATGAAATCTCGGCGAAAGACGAGAAAAACAATCAGCTGGAGATTCTGCGAAGAATGCAGTCGAAGAAGCCGAAACTCAATGTAGAAGTGGCCACGAAAGAGCAGAGAAGACAAACGTAGGTTTATTGCTATTATCGTAACTGCACTTTTGACCACTTTACAAGAATGGAAAAGAAAACAAAAATCGCACAAGCAATCAGTTTGTATTGTTGGTAGTATGTGGACAGTGGCTCATCATACATTACATGCATACATGTAACAGCTCCGGGCCGACCTGGGGGGAGGGCGGTAAGGGGGGGGGTTTCCTCAGGTGGGGGGTCGTGGGTGGGTTTGGCCCAGGTGGGGTGTCCCAAATTTCAAAAAGCTCAAAAAAGCCTACAAATGCGTTTTTAGCACGTTTTTTTCAGTAAGGACGCTAAAAATCGCTGTTTTAAGCTGCCAAATAGCGTTTTAAAGCTAAAAACAAGCAAAAAATGACAAAAAGAGCTTCCAAAAACACCGATTTTTCTTAAATATCAGCAGTTGAAACGCCAAATTCGGTTTCCAAAGGCTTTTCAAGTGAATTTTAGGCTAAAAATTAGTGATTTCTGACCCAGTTTGTTAATACTGGAGCCACTACCACCACTTGTATTTTTTGGTCGGGGGGAGGGGTCCCTTAACCTGTCTCGGGGTGGGGGGAGGGGGGTTTGGCCTTTCCAGCAGGGGGTTAACCCCCAAACCCCCTAGTACATGTATGATTACATGTAACACAGGCTCTAGTATGCACTCCACCAACTACCGGAGATTTCCACTTACTATCCCACCCCACTTAATATCCCACTGGGATATTACATGGACCATTCTTCCGCTTTATATTCCATGGGATACTACTTGGCGGCAATGTTTATGTCAAATCTGTAGTGATTTTCTTCACACATGCATACTGTATCTATGATGAAACATTGTTCCGGTTAAAATCCCATGCTGTTTCCAGTTAATATCCCTGGGATATTAGCTGGCGACAATGTTTTCACTGAGAAACGTGATTTTCCGTGTTATATCCCCTGGGATACTAAGTGGAAAACTCCGGTACCAACTGCGGGCGATTTTTCAACCCGTACGATTTGATTTTTGGGACTCAATTAACATTTTTTTTGCAATTTTAAACATGAGATAATTGCTTTTTCTAGAAAGAACAGCATTTTTAGCTGTATTTGAACCCAGCTGAACGTTTTTAAAAGCCATCAAAAAGAAATGTTATCATTTTTGCGACTCCCGTGCTACTGCTTTTAGTAGTCTTCCCCTATCTGAGAGCACCCTTAACCCCTTCGGCATATGACAGTTTGGCACTTAACGCCGTTTATGGTACCGACACCATATAAGGTACCGGTACCATTACCATTATATGGTACTCCTACCTTCGCATTGTTACTGATACCGGTACCATATGGTACACTCTGTTCAAATTTCGTACCATATGGTGCCGGCACTGGCCACGGACCTGGGTGCACCATATGGTTCCACTACCCTAGGTGCCGCCGGCACCATATATGGTGTCGGTACCATAAACGGCGTTAAGTGCCTGACTGTTTGATCTGTGACATGTTGGTGTAAGACAGATCAGGTAGGCTGGACACAGCCACAGTCAAAGCACAATTTCAGCTCTGCGAGCAAAAGCGCTGAAGAGAGCGAACAAAAGAACAAAGGCAAGAAAGGTCGCGGCACCAGCAGCGTCCACAAACAACAGTTCTTCCAGAACGTTCAGAAACAACGGAAGCAGAAACAGAAACCGACCACCCAGGCTCAGAAGAGAAAGAAGAGTAATAATAACAATCGTAATAACAGAAAAGGTGGCCGCACCAAGTGATTGTGTACAAGGAGAGTCCTGCTAGACAATTAATAAAGTATGACTTGATTGATTAATTAATTCAGACTGACAGTTCGAAGCACCGGACGAGCTGAGGGGTCAGAGGTCAACTGAAACTGACCGACCCGTTGCGTTCGTAGTTTGCGTCCGCTCTCCGATAGGTGAATTTCGTCCTTAACTGGAGTTTGCACCGACTTTTCCTTAGTGGGCGAGTCGCCAATGTCCTTAGAATGACACTCACGACACACCGCCACGTACTTGTCGGCACCCCCGATTACCTCCAGCTGAAACGATGAGTTAGTTTGTAGAAAGCCAACTTCAGAACTGGTTTTATCTTAAAAATCTTCAAACTTCCATACATGACTACAGTCTGACAAAGTTAACGCCGTTTATAGTAGTGGTAGAAAATAACGCTACTGGCACCATATGGTAGGTACCCCACGTTCGTGGACTGTGGTGCTACCATTATGGTATGGCCATGAGTGCTGGTACAGATGGCAAATATTAGGATTTTCAAATATATATGTATATGTATATATACAAAGTAGGTTCAAATGTATATGAATATATATATATATACATATGCAAACAAAAATAGAATTATTGCATATTTTTTTGCATATTTGTATATTTTCATAAAACTGCAAAATTTTGCAAAAAAACTAATTTTTAGTCAGTATTCGCTTGGAACAATATTGCTGAATCTAAATGAGTTCAAACTACTTTACAGAAAACAGTGAATTCCAACCAGAAAATGTACTACAAAAGAGAAAACCTATTCGGTATTAGGTTAGCTCTAGTGTAAATTTTAAAAAGGCGGGCTTTTTGGACAACACTGTGTTTAGTAGTAAGTAGATTAATTAGATCTATCCAAAAAGCAAGCACTAAACTTCTGAATGATAGCCGGCTGAAAGAGAAGGCCAAATTGGGAGCGAAATTTTGGTACAGCAGGTTGGTTTTAGCACAGATAATAATCATAAATTAGCACTGCATACTATCACTAGAAATATGCAAACGGAAATATACAAACCGTTTGCATATTAGGTTCGTTTGCATATGTATAAAACATATTGGAAAATCGAATACATATGTATATGTATATGTATATATGCAAACGAAAAACAATGTATATTATGCAAACCATGTATATGCATACATGTAACAGGTCATCCGCCGATGGGGGGAGGGGGGGGTTGGGGGGGGTCTGAGCCAAAATTTTGGGGGAGGGGGGTGGGCACTAAAAACGCTCAAAAATCGAGAAAAATCGCAATTTTTGGCCTAAAAATCGCCAAAAATCGCTAATTTTGGGCTGAAATACAGCTAAAAAGTGCTGTTGTGCAGGCGATTTGGGCAATTTTTGTGGGGCAAACTGAAAAACTTTGCAAAAATTTGCTCGACAATTTACTTCCCCCAAAACTCGGAGGGGGGGGTCGGTGAAATCGTCTCGGGGGGGGGGGGGTCCCCAGCCGGGGGCCTAAGTCGGGTGGGGGGCAGACCCCCTGTTACATGTATGTGTATATGTATATGTAAGTGCTGGTACCATATTGTAGGAAATTTGAAGGGAGCGGTGCCATATACGGTGGATGGATTGTCCGGGCGAGGGCCCTGTGGAGCCTTACCATACATGGGCCGCTCAGTGGTTAAAAAATCTCATATTTGCCTTAAAATCCGGAAATCCAAAGGTTCGATTCCAAGCTACGCTTTTGCACATGCCTATGCCACTTTTCTTTCCATTTAAACAGCGAAACATTTTCGGCGAGGGGGATATTGCCGACCGAGGGGGAGCGTTAAGGTTTCCAGACCGTGTATGATGAGCCTTACCCCCTACCCGACGAAAATTTTAAAGAAAAATCGGCAATTTTTGGCCTCTTTCAGCTTACCCGGATCGGAGAAGATTTCAGACCCCTCGCTTCAGATTTTTCGACCCATGTATGAGAAAGGTGTACAAGTAGATGATTTGATAGACTGTTAACTTACTTCTGTATCGTCGGAAATGCGTTTAGTGTAGGAGGCGTTTTTGGAACACATCATGCACACTGCAGTCAGTTTAGTCACTTCTTCTGCCTTCGGAACCAGAGACACGATGTCTCCGAAACTCTAAACTACTATGTTCACTGAAACTAAGAGTCGTCATAATGGTATTAGTTGCTTGCGTGTCCTTCGTCTTTCTAACACAGGCTGGCACTTAACGCCGTTTATGGTACCGGCACCATATTTGGTACCACCACAGTCCTGAACGTAGGGTACCATATATGGTGCCACTTGCCTAGGTACCGGTACCATAATTGGTGTCGGTACCATAAACGGCGTTAAGTGCCTGACTGTGTTAGAAAGACGAAGGACACGCAAGCAAATAATACCATTATGAAGATTGTTAGTTTCTATGAACAGGTCATGCATGTAGCTGAGTTTTCGGCTGGGGGTTGGGGAATTTTTCCTATCAAAAATAGGGTTTCAGCGACGTTTTTGGGCTCAAACATGGTTTTGAGGACTAAAAACTGGGTAAAAATCCTGTCTGAACTGCAAAAATACTAGGTAAAACTCTTTTTGCTTTAAAAAGTGCAAAAAAAACTATTTTATTTGACAATAATACAGTTAAAATGCATTTCTGGAAGCCAATTTAGAGTTTCTCAAGCCTAAATTAGGGCTCTCAATCCCTGTTTAGGATCTTTGAAACCCAAACTAGAGTTCCGGAACCCTATTTTGAGCCTCCAGAAACCCAAATTAGAGCTCTGGAACCGTATTTAGAGCTTTCTAGCTAGGGGGTAACCCCCCAACCCCCTAGAACATGTATGCAAGAGAGGACAAACCAAATTGATACCTCTCGCTTGAAGTCCCCGTCTAAAGCAGCCACAATAACGGTCTTTCCTTTGTTGGCCAATTGCTCTGCCACTACTAGAACGTCGGGGAACTGAAAAGCAGAAAATTAATCAGCTATTATCATACATGGGCCGGGGGGTAAGGGGGGTATACCCCTCCCCCTCGGTCGGCCATACCCCCCCTCGGCCGGCCATACCCCCCTCCCCCACCCCCCCTCCCGGAGGGAGGAAATTTTCGCTTATTTAAGGCAAAATAGGCATTTTTTTGGCCTTTTTTCGGGGTGGGGACCCCCCCCCCCCCCCGAGGTCTCAACCCCCCCACCCCCCTCCGGATTTTTCCGGCCCATGTATGGCTATTATTACTGTTCAAAAGTCTGTCTCCTGCTAAATTTCAACGATTTACAGGGACAGAAAAACTGCAAAAAATTGAAAGCAGTGAAAAGGCACAATTCAGAGCAATCAGCGTTGGTAGAAAAAATAGTTAATAAAGAAAAAGAATTGCGAAAAATCGAAACTGCTGTTGTTGGAGGGACAGACAGGCGTAAAATAAAATTGACTAGTAAATCAATTTACAAATTGTCCCTCATCGATTCCAATCACTTCAAACTCTTCCAGTTCGCTCAACCTGTCACTCAAACACACAGTTGCAACGGCCGGTAGCCTTTGACTAAAACATTTATACGTTCAAAATTATACTCTTTCTCATAACAACAACAGCTTACTTATCGTGAGTAGCCACCTCTTCGTCAGAATAGCGCAGATCATTTGCATATTTGACCACAACGCATCGGTAGTTGGCTAATTGGTAGCGCTTACACCTTCTGATCAGTTCCGTGCTAAAATTTAGAATCCTCCTATTGTACAAAAGACGGTATCAAAAACTCACGTTTTGCCCGAAAACATCGGTCCAAAGATGACTTGAATCTGTCCTTTGGAAGGGTGGTAGGGAATATGGTGCATTTTGTTTTGTTCGAAACAAAACCGTCTGAAATAGTTTTAAATCACACGGAAGAAGGCAAATAATTAATCGCTCGATCTACTATCATCTTCTTAGACCGGTTAGGCAGTTACGTAAACTTTTGTCGGCGCATGAACAACAAATCCCATAAAAGCTAACCTGACTAGTGGTGACCGTTTAAAACTTCTTGGCAAACTGACGATAAAAAGCCGAGACTGCGTTTGTGTTTGGCGGCACCAAATCTGTTAAGTATTAGCCTTTGTACAAGCTTGAACGCGTTTCATTCAGAAAAAATAAAGCGAAGCTGTTTTCCCGCCGCCGCGTTGTTTTGCTTTTGTTATAGATAGTCGAAGCTTTGTCTTGCGGTATTTATTTCACGCTCTCCCTGTCACTGGACATGTAGTGTAGCCATTGCACAATTTTCATTTTTGATCTTTTCATCAGCCGCCGCTCAAGAACCCTTGAAAACAGTAAACTCGCAGAAATATACAGGGTGTGTCAAAAAAAAAAAACAACCCAGCAGATTTTTTGCTGTAGCAACCGCAAATCTCAACCGATTTGAATGAATCCTGCTTTAAATGAAAGATAAATAAATTCTTGAACGACTGGTGTAGCTTTTATTAAGATGCGTTGCTTAGTTCCTGAGATAATTGCTTTCAAAATCAAAACAGAGATTTTGGCAGTGCACAACAGAGATTAATACAACCCGGCAGATTTTTTACTGTAGCAGCCGCAAATCTCAACCGATTTCATTGAGTCCTATTTTATATGAAAGATAAATTAATTCACAAAAGTTTGGTGAAGCTTTTATTAAGATATGATGCTTGGTTCCTGAGATATTTGCACTCAAAGTCAAAACAGATTTTGGCTATGAACAAGAGCGATTTTTATCATTCTGTTGCACTTCATAATAAAACCGATTCCTACTGCTCGGGGCTAACGTAACGAGGTTTTTCTGGTGCCACACATGCTTGGTTACTTCATTTGTAAAAGTCTTGTTGCCCCTCAGCAGTAGGAATCCGTTTTGTCGTGAAGTGCAACGGAATCGCTCTTGTTCACTGCCAAAATCTCTGTTTTGAGTTTGAAGGAAAATATCTCAGGAACTAAGCATCGTATCTTAATAGGGCCTTCACCAGTCTTTCACGAATTTATTTATCTTTCATTTAAAGCAGGATTCATTCAAATCGGTTGAGGTTTGCGGTTGCTACAGCAAAAACTCTGCTGGGTTGTTTTTTTTTACGCACCCTGTAGTAGAACTCAGACAGACCTACTCACACAGCAAATTTGGCAGATCTGTTTCAAAACATAATCTCGAAAAATGCGTTTTTTTGACATTTTATACAGTACCACATGATCGTCGTTTGTAGCGAGCTGGGGCCTGTCTCACTCATTTACTTACGGTTACAAATCGTCTATGCACACGCAAGTTAGAGAGACCTGTATGGGCCGGATTGGCCTAGGCCCGGCCGAGGTCTGGACAATCCGCCGGCCGATTCAGGTCTCTCTAACTTGCGTGTGCATTTGTATTTGAGACGATTTGTAACCGTAAGTAAATAGGTGAAACAGGTATCAGGGTTGTATAATTTACAGTCAAAAATTCTCGCATGTTAATAACACTGTTAATAACGTTAATAACACTGTTAATAACGTCAATAACAGTGTTATTAACATAAAATCTGTTAATAATTCCAAAACACCAATATTTGGTGAATGGTCAAACAGAACGGTTTACTAAATTATTCAGAGTGGCTTTCTTGTATCCCTGTTCACTTTCTATGTCCCTCTGATAACGTTTTTACTGACAAAACAGCCATTAAGTCAACTCCTACCTAAAATGCATGAAGACCAAAAATCCTAAATCACCACTAGATCGCAGTTAATCCAAATTTGTTAATGATTGATAGTAATTAACCAAAATTTCAGTGTTTTTGTCTATTCAATTTTTTTACTAAAATATGTAAAAAGCTTTCTTCAAATTACTGGTTATTAGTGATGTAAAAAATTAATTTAATTGTAATTGAAATTCGCATAATTGGCCCGTTTTTAATTTCAATTCAATTAATTTAATTTAATTGAAATTCAAACATTGGGCCATAATTTAATTGTAATTTAATTGAAATTCGCCTGGAATTTCAATTATATTTTCAATTATTTTCTGTGGTGAATGTAAGGAAATGTGTAAGTATTAGAGGCGCTAATGACTTCAAACAAAAACCTAATTAGGATTTGTCACCTCTTTATACTGACATCACAATCTTTTGTAATATTTTATGCTCTGCTTTATATTTTGTACTTCATAATAGTCAAAACAGTGATTTTTCGTTGTATGGTGGGTTTACACCCCTTTTTTGGCGAAGGTACCGAGGATGTGATGTTGCTGAAAAATGCGGAAAACCATTAGATTATGTACTGATATACAGTATAGATAAAAAAAATGTCCCATCGCTTTTTCGGCCTTCACTCAAACGTTTCGTTCTCAGTCACTTCTTTACCGATTTGGCTCAAATTTTCAGCAAAAATTAACAACATGGTTGGCTAAATATTCTGCAAGTTTAGTGCCAAAATTCCGACTCATACTAGTTTTATAACCCGAAAACTAGGAATGAGGGTGGTCCACGCAAATTTATTTTTTTTCGGTAATACAAGAAGTACAGTCCTGAAATTTGCAGGAATGATTGGTGTTGCTATTGGGCATAACATACTAAGCGGGCAGCCCTGTAGCTCAAAGGGCACTAAAATGGGGGAATTTCAAAAACATGAGTGAAAATCCCGTAGTTAAGAAATCTGCACCTTCTAGAATCAAAGCACTGAATCTGCTGTTAATCAACACAGATTGTAGCAGGAAGTTCGACAAATAAATGAACCTGATATTTAAGCTCTGTTCCACACCATAGTAACCATCCCTGCAGCGTTTTTTGAAAATTGAAAATCTTTAGAATCGTCATTTTGCCGGTTTTACGAAGAAAAGTCATATTTCGTCATGTTTTTGAAATTCCCCCATTTTAGTGCCCTTTGAGCTACAGGGCTGCCCGCTTGGTATGTTATGCCCAATAGCAACACCAATCATTCCTGCAAGTTTCAGGACTGTACTCCTTGTACTACCGAAAAAAATTAAATTTGCGTGGACCACCCTCATTCCTAGTTTTCGGGTCATAAAACCAGTATGAGTCGGAATTTTGGCACCACACTTGCAGAATATTTAGCCAACCATGTTGTTAATTTTTGCTGAAAATTTGAGCCAAATCGGTAAAGAAGTGACTGAGAACGAAACGTTTGAGTGAAGGCCGAAAAAGCGATGGGACATTTTTTTGATCTATACTGTATAATAAATAATGAACTAACCGTAAATTTCCCCCAGAATGGCATTATAAGTTTTATGCGTTTTTAAAAAGCTATTTTTTAAAATTTTCTCGCCTGTTTTGGCGGCAGGCTATTAACCAGGTGTCTCTAAGCTTTTACATGGACATTTTTCGAAGTTCTGGGTCACTGTCACTGTTTTTTAACAGCAGAAACACAACAATTTTCAAAAAATTGAAAAAATAATTGAGAAAAATTGCATAATTGAAATTTTCCGAGGTTCCATAATTTAATTGAAAATATAATTGTATGGCAACTTTCGTAACCGGGCCTGATCGAGTTCGGTGTCGGTGTTGAAGTGATTGTGCCAAGAGGACAGTTCAATTGTTAGGTCTGATTTGAAATTAACCACCTCTCTCTCTATTAGCCTCTTTAAATCCTCTTTAAATCGAACGAAGAACAGAAACCGAAATACCGATCCGATCTTACATTTGTGCGAACAATTACATACTGCGATGTTGAGCCGGAATAGCGTGTTAATGTTTTTATTTTTACGAGGCAGATAATTCGACAGACGACCTTACTACCATTTTTTGCAATCCCACACCGAATTGACGGTCGATAAAAAGAGCAAATTAACTGCGTCAGAATGGGAATTTCTGACATCTTTACAAGCGAGCCAATTTTGTGATATTTTTCTTTTATGCAACAAAATCTAAAGCCCCACTATGCTTGTCTTGCGCAAATGGCTGAGGAAGAGGATTCTTCGAGCCATCAACCGGCAGCAGGAGCCGAGGTGTCAGCGCAAACTGAGCAGTCCTCCCGCCATTCGTGTCACTCTGGCTGACTCCGCCACCCGCCGCCGATCGCAGTCGGTTAAAAGACGAAATAGTAACGTAAAACATTTTCCGATATTCTCCGATTTTCAGGGCTATTTCGGCAGCATTTTTGGCTAGGAGGATAGCAAAAAGAAAAGTTACCTTTACGCACTATAAACAATATATCTACAGCATGCATTTGAAATTTCCCAATCTCGCATAATCTTCAATTTCTATAAGCCTGCTGGCAGAAAACCTCAACACACAACGTGGTAGTGTTTAGCAATTTTAATTGGTCAAGATTTAATAAGAGTAAAATGTTTCCGTTTTTTGAACACACGTTGCACTATGCTTTAGGTCTCGGTCGATGGGTCGTTCTGCAGCGAGAACGTTCTATCGGGTTTCACCCAGAAGGAGCTGACGGCTCTCAGAGTTAGCTGGCGACAGATGAAAGGACGGAGGGGTTTGCAAGGTGCAACCAGAATTGCTGTGCAATGCGTGGAGAGGTTATCTAAGCAACCGGCAATTTCGGCCGTTTTCTTCAAATCGTTGATAGTTGCGCAGGACAAAAACAAAGCTGTGAACAGCGTCTATGCTCATGGAGCTCGACTCGCCACCTTTCTCGACGAGTTGTTGGTGGTCGGTGAGAACACTCACCATCTCACTTATATCGGTAAGAAAGATACAGTATGCACCAAAATATGTCCACCCCCGTCTTCGAACTTTACTCAAACGATTCGTTCACGGTCATTTCTTTATCGATTTGGCTAACATTTCCAGGCTTAAAATCGAAAAATAACTCCGTAGATAATGAGCTGCAAGTTTGGGGTCAAGCTTCCAGCTGGCTCAGATTCTGTCAACCCGATAGCTCAAAGGGCGCTAAAATTGGAGAGAATATTTCAAAAACATGATCGAAAATCCCATAGTTAGGAAATGCGCGCAATCAAACCACCAACTGAACCAGTTGTTAATCAAGAGAGATTGTAGCAGGTAGCTCGAGAAATGAATGAACCTGATGTTTAAGCTCTGTTCCACATTATAGAAGCCTTTACCGCAAAGTTTTTTTGGAAAACCGAAATGCTCCAGAAATCGTGTTTTCACCGGTTTTAGCAAGAAAAGTCAGATTCTGTCATGTTTTTTGCAATTCTCCAATTTTAGCGCCCTTTCAGCTATAGTGGTGGCCAGTTACGTAGTATGTTATGGCCGCTAGCAATAGCAATCATTCCTAAAGGTTTCAGACCCATTAACAAACTGGCTCATAAATCACTAATTTTAGTCTAAAATTGATTCGCTTGAAAAGCCTTTGGAAACCGAATTTGGCGTTTCCACTGCTGATATTTAAGAGAAATCGGTGTTTTTGGAAGCCCTTTTTGTCATTTTTGCTTCTTTTTAGCTCTAAAACGCTATTTGGCAGCTTAAAATTGTGATTTTTAGCGTCCTTACTGAAAAAACGTGCTAAAAACGCATTTCCAGACGTTCTGAAGGTTTTTGAAATTTGGGACGCCCCTCTGGGCGAAACCCCTCCACCCCCCACCTGAAGAAAACCCCCTACCCTCCCCCCAGGTCGGCCCGGAGCAGTTACATGTATGCTTTCATTCAGCCACGGTGCATTGCGAGTTGAAGAGCGTGGGGTTCACAGCTGAGCTTTGGGAACAATTCGGCGAACAGTTGGCGTGTCTGTTGACAGCTCAAGACACAGTCAGAGCGGTTCCGGGAGCAGTGCGCGCCTGGAATCGTCTCATCGCTCGGCTGATTGACCGCTGGCGCTCCCAGTTTGAACAGCGCTTTCGAGCGCACTCCAGAAAATGCTCTTCTACCCAATCGCGTAAGTTTTCTGCTTATTCTGACTCTAGAAGTACATACGTACAATCAAGAATGCATAAAAGAGTAGCAAGAATGTGCCGCTCAGCCGCCGGCCGAGTGTCGATGCGCTATACCAAAATTACTGGAGGGGTCGCGATTCGCGACCCCTCCAGTAATTTCCGGAGGGGTAGCGAATTTCGCGACCCCTCCAGTAATTGTGCATGCGCTTTATTGCAGCGCAACCTGATTTTTTAGCGGGTTATTCAATCTGTCTTTGGGAATATAGCTGCCGCCGTTGATTTCTCAAGTCTACGGCAACATGATAAAGGGAAAGAAAGGTAAAAAAGCTGGAATATGCAAGCAGGTGGCATGTGTACATGGCCAAGCTCATGTGCTGCGTTCAAAATGGAAAAATTCACAAATGCAAAAAGCCTGATGCATTTCACAGATAACATGCAATCTTGCCTTGCAATTGGACACTTATTTTAGTTATTGTGATGATTGAAGATCTTACACCAACTATGCAATGAATTGCCGTTGTAGAAAATAACTAAACATTTTGTTGACGTCATTCTTGCTCAGAAATCAGGTTGCGCTGCAATAAAGCGCATGCGCAATTACTGGAGGGTTCGCGACCCCTCCAGTAATTTCGGTACAGCGCATCGACACTCGGCCGGCCGCTGAGCGGCACATTCTTGCTACTCTTTTATGCATTCTTGGTACAATGTATGTGCGTATTAGAGTGCGAACAATACCTGAAGAACTCAATGCTCCAATAAACAGCAATAGCTGAGACCCCAATACCTCCTTTGCAACGACCACTAAAAAATTCGCAGGAACAGCTATATCGCCTGAAATTCGCGATCACTTATATGCCAATCGACGCAAAATCGCAAAAAAAATTCTGGCCGTCCAAAACTCACTTGATTCGCATACTGTTTAAACATGCAAATTTATACGCCATTTTGTTTTGCACGCCTGCGAATTTGGTTGCAATTTCGTCGGCATTGATTTTTTGAGGTGGGAATTTCACAAAACCTCATATATACCGTCTTTTTGAGGGGGTTACCCAAAACTTAATACTTGCATAGCTAGGCCAAAACTTGTATTTCAGTGAACAGGTGTACGCAGGAGTTTTTCATTGGGATTAAAATTTTGAAGAGACTTGCTTTGGTCACTGGCCGACCAGGGCGAGAAAATTTTTAAAAGTAGCCTTAGAGAAAGCATTTTGTAAAATTAGCAGAAATTAACAGTTCTAGTACTCAATAATTCGTAATTGGTCGTGTTTCTTTTTTTCGATGAATTCTTTTCATAACTCGCCCGCAAATGGTGTCAAACACCCCCAGAGCCCTGGTTACGTACATTGTACGGTACTGGTAAATTCTGTATCATTAAAAATGGCACACTTTATATTTTGGGTAAGAACAGGGAAATTAATTACTTTAGAAAAGCAGACACTATAAGAAATTCTACTAACTTTGGTTAACTATCGCAAAAACAGTTTCCAAAATCTGATCATCGAGCAAACTTTTCGATTGTCTAGATCAATTTTTCCGGTCAATATCGATAATTTTTCGATTTTGACAGGTCCCAATTAGTAAGTAGTAAGTAAGTAAGTTTATTCCCAGACATACACATGTACAGTAGCATAGAAGTACAAAGTGACGATAAGAGCGATATGAGTCAAGGAAAAGGCATTGAGTTAGCCATATAATAGCTATTTTATAACCCAAGCCTATCTATTAGTAAAACACGAAAGATCTAAGTGACTGACTGCCTCCTTAAAGATTTTAACGGATCGGGAATGGACCACATTATCAGGTAAACTGTTCCATATCGGGACAACTCTAGAAGCAAAAGAAAAATGTCTTGTGTTAGACCGTGCTCGTTGAATAGATAGTTGTAAAGAGTGGCTACGAGTTACAGTTTGGGGTGCTATAGAGAAAAACTCTTCGTATGACATATCAACTATGCCATGAAGCAGTTTATAGACAAATACAAGATCGGCTTGTATTCTCCTGATGTCCAAATACTGTAAGCCCGTAGCTATTAGACGAATTTCATAAGGGAGAGAACCAAGCCCAGGTATCTTAGAAGCAAAGAAACGCTGCACAGATTCAATTTTCTGAATATCTCTTGTCAAATGAGGGGACCAAACTTGGGTACCGTATTCTAATCTAGGACGTACGTAAGTTTTGAACATTTCAATGAGAAAATCAGGATCCTTTAGTTCAAAGCACGATAGAATAAGATTGCCCATAACGCGAGCCCTATTAGTAACGTAATTGCAGTGGGCTGTAAATTTTAGGTCGGGAGTAATCAAAACCCCCAGATCCCGAACACATTCAGAAGTGGGAATGATTGTGCCATCAACTGTGTATTCGAACATTGAGTTGAGTCGGGGATACAGATGTAGGACTGAAGATTTATGCAATGCAATATTCAATTGCATAGTCTTAGCCCAATTGAACACCGCGTTTAAATCATCTGAAAGTGCATTATTGCCAGTTAGTGTAGGGACGGAAAAATAAATTTTGGAGTCATCAGCAAACAGTTTGATTTTGCTGTGCTTTAGTACTTCAGGAAGATCGTTAATATATATGAGAAATAGGACTGGGCCCAAGACAGAGCCCTGAGGCACACCTGATTGGACTGGAATCCAATCAGAGCTGTATCCATTGATGCACACCCTTTGGGCACGGTTATTGAGAAAGGCACTAAGCCATTTCAATAACTGGCCACAAATGCCATAAGCTTTCAACTTTTGTAGCAATTTCGGATGACTTACAGTATCAAATGCTTTAGCAATATCAAGATAGATGACGTCAACCGGTATCCGCTGGTCCACAGAGATCGTCCAATCATTGACGCAGCTCAAGAGCTGACCAATGGTTGAACGACCTGCTAGAAAGCCAAATTGCTGCTTTGAAATCAAAGCAGACCGAACAAGAAAATCAAGCAATTTTGCTTGATCACTTTTTCCATAAGCCTACAAGTTGTACTTGTAAGACTAATCGGTCTGTAATTCAGAGGAATACTGGAATTGCCAGACTTGTAAATAGGCGTAACGTTGGCAGTTAGCCAATCACTTGGTAAGGTTGCAGTAGCCATGGATACCCTCATGACAGTGCATAACGGCTCACACAGATAAAGTGAAAGTCGTTTCAGAAAAACGGTTGGAATTCCGTCTGGACCAGCAGATAATTTCTGTTGTATGTGTTCTAATAGATAGTACAAATTTTCAGCAGAGAACTCGACTGTTGAAAGCCTATTGGGAGTCCTATTGGGAAAGTAAAGTTCAACCCCATTATCGGTTGTAAAAACGGAACTAAACTGTCTGTTAAAAACTGTACATTTATCTAAATCAGTAACTATGTTAGAGTCATTAGTTCTTAAAATCGGAATAGAGGGACGACATGTAAGTTTTTTATTTACGTACGCCCAAAATGATCGGTCGTTATTGTTTTTGAGTACCGATAATTCGCGGTTCAATTTATCAGTTTGACAAGAGCGCCGAAAGTCTAGAACAGCAGATTTCCAGAGTGCATGTAATTGGTCTGAGTTTCCATTAAAAGATTTAAACCGTCGATGTAGCCGTTTTTGTTTCAGATATAGTTTACGTGTAGATACGCTAAATGGAGAAATTTTAGAAGTTTCCTTATAATTTGGTACAAATTCGGAAATTAGCGAGTTTAGAACTCCTAAAAATTTTGACCAAAAGTCGTGAATAGTTAGGCAGGTTGAAAATATTAATGGCCAGTCAACCCCTTCGAGAATACAAGCAATCATATCGTACTTTGCACGAGAGAAGCATTTTTGACAATGGTTATTAACAGACATCCTATTGAAAGGTCCACACTCAAAAACAACAGAACAGTGATCGCTACCCGAAAAGGGCTCAATAACTCTACAATTGCTAACTAAATACGGCTCGTTATACAGTACTAGGTCTAGTATATTATCGTTCCTAGTTGGTTCAGAGACAGTCTGGGAAAGTCCATTGGTATTGGGTATTGGGGGACAAATACCCCAACCCAACACCCAATACCAGTTCGCACTGGTGTGTATCGATTTTACTGTCTGGCCGCATTTCCATAACTCACTAAGTTACGGTTTTGCCCGTTTCTGAAATGGTTCGGCGCAATTGCGCAACGTCGCTACAGAAAACAATTTTGACACACTGTGCATATTTGTACAAACAAGAAGAGTGAGTCAATCTGACTTAGCTAATTTAGTAAAGGCTATGGATCACGATCGGTTGTCGCCTAGCAACCTGCCACACAGTTCAAGTGCAGCTACAATGCTAAGTTCGAGTGAGCAAGACACAGGCAGTCTGCAGAAGTTGAATGTGCTCTCAACTGGAACCAACTTGCGAAGACGTTCTAGTGCTTGCTTCATGGTGACTATCCCTTTCTGACTTTCTGCTACTCTTGCTCTTGCTTGTATTGTACAAAAAAGGTGTACCTACCTACCTACACTACACTTACCTTACTTTGTTACCTTACTGTTTTCAATACATGTAGTTCATAATAACTGCGTTGATGGCTTTTTTACTGAATTGTGATAAATTAGTGGTTTTTCGATTTTTTTATTTTGATTTAATTAAAAAATCTGCTAAAAACAAACTGTTTCTAAATACGGGAAAATCTAGAAGAATAACTAGAAGAATCTAAGAACTATTGTCCCAAAATTTGTTTATGCAGGAATTGTTGCAAATTCGGGAGGGGGCAGGGTTGGACAAAGGTGACGTCATTTTTTGGGTTTCAGAGGAGGGTTTTGGAAAATGATGACAACAAAGGGGGTTGAAAAATGGCCAAAATCGATGACGTCATTTTTGCACGGTCCCTTGTACTGTACACATGGTTTTTGCTTAGGTACTGGATGTAGTATAGTTGTGATTTCTTTTCATGGACTTGAAGAGTTGACGTAAAAATTTGATTTCAGTATATGTACGGTTATATGTACACTCAACCAAGGATGTCTCGATACCATACATGTAACAGGGGGGTCTGCCCCCCCACCCGACTTAGGCCAGACCCCCTCGGATGGGGACCCCCCTCCCCCGAGACGATTTCGCCGACCATACAGTTTCTTTACAAGTTTTGGTGAAAATAATATGTACCCCAAGCCCAACCCTACGTTTTGGCACTTTTTCATACCTAAAATCAAGCTGATTTTTCTCTCTTTCTCCGATTTTTCTGGCAAGAAAATTTTTGAGTAAATTTTTGCAATTTTTTACAATTTCAGGCACAAAAATTGCCAAAATCGCCTGCAAAACAGCACTTTTTAGCTGTATTTCAGCCCAACTTGGCGATTTTTGACGATTTTTAGTCCAAAAACTACGATTTTTTCGATTTTTGAGCGTTTTTTAGTGCCCGCCCCCTCCCCAAAATTTTGGCTCAGACCCCCCGGCCGCCGCCAGACCTCCCCAGCCCCCCTCCCCCTTTCGGCGGATGACCTGTTACATGTATGCTCGATACTGTTAATGTATCAATTGACTTTCTCAGAAGAACTGACTGAAGTAACAGGTGTTTGAAGTTGTGCACACGGCAAAGTAACTACAATGTAGGTAGGTAGTGGTGACACCCATTGCTATACGAAGGGAATCTATGTGAAGCCCTGTTCGTTTCAATCGTTTAAGGTTTTCGACACGAATTTATTAGTAGATATGGTAGCATGGCAATTTACGGTCCGACTGGGATGCAAGTAAAGGCTAATTGACGCGACGACGCTGCCGCTGCCGTCTGGTGAATCATACAAGACCACTTCCCCCCTTGCTAGGGAGGGCGGCTGATCTGTTTAACTACCGTGTTTATTCCAATAAAGCCGCGCGCGGCTTATTTATTTCGGACACGTAGCTTATTTATTAGAGGGCACGGCTTATTTATTTCAGCTTGATTTTAGGTATGAAAAAGTACCAAACCCGTAGAGTTGGGTTTGGGGTATTATTTTCACCAAAACTTGTACAGAAACTCTAAATGCTTCAGTCCTATCGTAGTTTTACACTTGATGCATGCCTTGTGAGGTGTCTGACTGTAGTATTAGCAAGAATGCATAAAGAAGTAGCAAGAATGTGCCGCTCAGCGGCCGGCCGAGTGTCGATGCGCTGTACCAAAATTACTGGAGGGGTCGCGAATCGCGACCCCTCCTGAAATTTCAGGATGCGCTTTATTGCAGCGCAACCTGATTTCTGAGCAAGAATGACGTCAACAAAATGTTTAGCGATTTTCTACAACGGCAATTCATTGCATACTAACTTGGTCTAAGATCTTCAATCATCACAATAACTAAAATATGTGTCCAATTGCAAGACAAGATTGCAAGATATCTGTGAAATGCATCAGGCTTTTTGCATTTGTGAAACTTTCCACTTTTAACGCAGCACACGAGCTCGGCCATGTACACATGCCACACGCTTGCATATTCTAGACTTTTTACCTTTCTTTCCCTTTATCATGTTGCCGTAGACTTAAGAAATTAACGGCGGCAGCTATATTCCCAAAGACAGATTGAATATCCCGCTCAGAAATCAGGTTGCGCTGCAATAAACCGCATGCGCAATTACTGGAGGGGTCGCGAATTTCGCGACCCCTCCAGTAATTTTGGTATAGCGCATCGACACTCGGCCGGCCGCTGAGCGGCACATTCTTGCTACTCCTTTATGCATTCTTGGTATAACTATGGCTGACAGCATTTTCATAGGGCAAGCTGATTTCTAATAAGCCGTGCGCAGCTACATATATTGGAGAGCGCGACTTATTTCTTTCAAGACACGCACCATATTGGAGCGCGAGGCTTATTAGAATAGTTGGCTTATTGGAATAAACACAGTAAGCCTAAACATAGGTCTAAAGCTAAATGCTTAAATTAAAATGCTGATTCTAAACCTGAGACCAAAACTAAGCACAAGCATAAAGTTAAATCGGTATTGCGATGTGGGAGTACTCTCTGAGTACCAAATTTCCGGAAACTTTTGCAAGGGCCGTAAATTTGTGTAATTTGCGGTCGCCTCTTACGGTAGTCAGGTTATTTTCAGGAAAACTTATGACAATTACCGGGCTTCCGATAGATAGCCACGGCGTAAATAATCGGTCTGCATGAAAACCACCGTTTTATGTGGATCAAACACAAGCCGAACGTAAAAGTAAGAAAGACTAAAAACGGTGGCAAAGATTAATTCTTTATTTTCAGTTCAATTCAAACCAGTCGTTCGAGCACAGTCATCTGGTCAGACACCGACAAATAAGTGTCAGTTCTGACCTTGCGCAATTCTTTTCTCTTCTCTTTTAGCTCAAATTCAGCTGCCCCGTGCGTAGCACCTCTTTTCCTCACCCCTCTGGTCTCTTCGGTCCTGCTCAGTTCATAATGACTGCGAGCCTCCATAGTGCTCCTGCTCCTCAACTTTCGCTTCTGCAGCAACGACTTACAACCGACTCTAAAGCTCTGGCCACAGGCAAAGTAGGTGAGGAAGTTAGTGGAACTGTTTAGAACCACCAGCAGATTGCTGATATCCACCAGGAGACTGGCAGTGGAGTCGTTCCTGAACTCGGCCGAACCGATTACGTGTTCGGCCAGGTCCAGTCCAGTCGGCATGCAGTGTGCGCAGAGGAATTTGATCACCACAGCTAATAACATTAGCTGCGAGCTTCTCTCGGTGGCTTGACCGTATCTGTGCGTGGTGCCTCTGCACATGCTGCTTCTCCTGCGACTGGCTTTGGTGATTTCAACCGAGATTCTCAGCGTCAAAAGCAGCAACAGCACAAACGGCCCTACTGAATAGAACAGCAGACCTCCGATGATACGGTAGATTACCATGTAGACGCGGTTGGTGGCGAGAGAACCCTGAATTATCAAGGGCAACGTGTCGTTTTGGTCTGGTTTGGGGCAGTGAACCACGCGCAGTTCGAAGAATCTGGGAATTCCATAGAAAAGTGCCGAGACTGAGACCAAAAGTAAAAGTCGCTTGATTCTCTGACCCCTTCGGAGGACTCTGTGATCCAGGGGTCTAACCAGGGCAATATATCGATCGATAGTTAATGTCATTACCACCCAAACAGTACCAATCAGAGAAACGTTACTGAATCCGTAGACATAAGGATAAACCGTAACGTAGGGTCCTGTAGCGACCAGTCTACCGTAGTAAACAGTAGGCAAGGCGTACATAAGAAAAGCGTTGATCAACAAAAAGGTGTCCCAGAATTCAAGCGAAATCAGGTAATAGTAAATTAGCGGACTTCGGTGTCGTTTCAGAGGTTTGACAAAGATCAATATGCAAATCACGTTCAATAGACAGCCAAGAAAGGCCAGAATGCAGGTGAATACGCCGTTGACAATAAAGGCGAATCTTTGACGAAACAGAGTGAAGGCATCATGAGTAGCGGTGAGATTGGTCGGAGGGGCTTGCAAGAAAAAAGCGCAGATGGGATGGAGATCCATTCAGGCAGAGAGTTAGCAACTGTGTCCCATCGGCAGCCGGTCGAAGGCAACGGGGCTCATTTGGCAGCAGTAATTAAATGGTAACTGCTGCCAGTCGGGTGTGCCTGGGTCAGCTGAGACACTCTGAAACTAGTAGATGGGTAATTATCTAAAATCTGGCCGCTTGTGCACATTCAATAGTAATGAAGTGAGCCTTTTCTCTGTGTCTATTCTGGCACAGCTATTGGCTTATTTATGTTGGTCGCACAGGTTGAGTACTAAAATGCAGTGTGGCAAAACAAAAAAACAACTCAGTAGATTTTTTGCTGTAGTAACCGTAAATCTCAACCGATTTCAATGAACCTTGTCTTTGAATGAAAGAGAAATTTATTCTTGAAAGATTAGGGAACATCTTTGTTAAGATACTCTACTACTATCCGATCCGATCTGGCAGGGGGGCGTACGATGTACAGCCCTACGATCAGACCTGCACGGTCCATTTCGTTACCCCTGATATCGTCATCTCGGACGTTTGCCCTTCTTTCACTGCCAAGCCACTCAAGCCATGCTGTTGGGCGCCAGGTACTAAGAGAGTGCCTGGCGTGGTGACGTCATGGTGCCGACAGCTCCCAACGGCCGCCCGGCCAAGTGGCCAAACCGGTATTGGCCTTATTGCTGGTTTCTCAGACGGCTCCTGACGTCGTTGATCTTCCCTCCAACGCGGCATGCTTTTTGGAGCGGCTTTCGGTGCAACGGCAGATCCAGTTGGTTCCCATTTTACCTACTCACTGTAACCAGTTTTCGGTGGCCTGGGTGGAGCGTTGTGCCGACGACCAACTCTTTGCAGCAAGAAACTTGCCGCGCCAAGAGGATGAACCACTACAACCGCTAGGGATGCAGGGGCCGCCGTGACTCAGGGGCAGCGAGCTACCCACTGAGCCAACGACGCGGCCCTACTACAATCTTTCATCTCAAAAAGGAATCATTCAAATCGGTTGAGATTTACGGTTGCTACAGCAAAAATCTGCTGGTCTGTTTTTTCAACACACCCTGTGCCTGTAGTACGTAGTTCGTAGAAGAAATCGGGATCGTGTGAACAAGTGTAACCAAGGTAAAGGCTGTACAAACTAAGCTAGCTTTCACTGCCGAATTTCGACGGAAGCGGCGTGCATTTCGCGTATGCATGACGCGCTGATTATCCGATTTAGATACAGTGACACTATCCCTCACTTATTTGGAACCGAGGGCTTCTATTCAGCACTGTGAACAGGTTTTAGGATTCTACGTATGTAGGGGGCCGTCCATAAACGACGTCGTTCCAAAATCCCGATTTTTCGGACCCCCTAAAATCGCCTCGCGTCGTTTTTGGGGTACCCCCCGATGCATGCAGTACTGTCATCTTTTCTTGTTGCCATACTGTATAATGAATTCGATAGATCCCCTCAAACACTCTGGGAAACTTTTCTGTATGTATGAATATTTGACACAATGTGCATAAATCAAAAATAATGCAATCGAAGTACCCTAAAATTCCGAAAAAAGCGACGTCGGTTTTTGCTAGCCCCCTCCCCCTCCTGGTGCGTCGTCTATCGTCGCATTTCAGCCGACCCCCCTCCCCCTCTGGAACGACGTTGTTTATGGACGGCCCAGTAGGTTCGGATGAATGAACGTTAGGATGAAGTTAGACTTTACTTTTAGATTCAATCTTAGGCTTAAGTATGGTAGGTTTCCGCTAATGGGGGTAGTGTCCCACAATTGGTGAATGTTTTCTCAGAAAATCTGCAAATTACTACCGTAGTATCTCATGTTTTCGTGTTGAAAAACCCAAAGACTATGTCAAGTGCGGTAGCTAGAAACAAATAGATCTAAGAAAATGGAAACATTTTGCACAAAACATAAACCGAGTTGATTTTCTGAGTGGCCTATAGAAAAGTAAATCCTTGCAAGAATTCTGAAAATGAGCCTGCTCCAAATTTTCCACCCCTTCAACTAACAAATCTATTTTTACCCTGCCCTGTAGCCAAGCACACGGGACTGGAACACCCGTTTCCGCTAAAGTTTCAATGAGTAAAAACGGAAAGGTTAAAGAAACAAACAAATTATCAACTAGAAAACGGCAAAATTTCTGCTCAGACCCGCTATTTTAAGTGGACTAATTCTCATAAGTTTCCCAAGTCTTTTATAAAATTTTCCGCCCTTTGCAAAATGCTGGGGGCGCCGCCATAAAAACTAGCGTACTAACCTCACCCGGTTACCGTAAATAACGACAAAATCACTGATTGTTTAAGTGCACAGACAGAAACCAACTTCCTAATCAGCAGACAGACGCGGAAAAAGCAAGAAAAGCCCAGGAGAGCGTAGGTCGGTCTCAGAAGAAGCACCCGAAACACAGGCGCCGGGTTCAATTAAGCGTCAAAGGCAGGAGGCGTCTGTTGTTACCGCATCAAAACTCGATAAAAGCGGCTGCCCAAAACCCCATCAACCATTCCGAAACTTTTGCAACGGACAGATAAAGCGCGCTCCAATATATACTCCGACCAAATAAGGTTTGATGACACCGAACGTTTAATTGGATAAAGTGTCAGACAATTAATTGATCGCAAAGATATTATTGGACAGACTGAGCGTCTAGCATTACTTACTACGCACTTGGAAGCGGCGGCCTAAATTGGTCAAATCAGATTTGCAAACCAAATACGCTACGCTTCCTTTTGCCGGCTTGTTTGTATGCATGGCAGCGATCCAATGTTGTTGTTGCAACTTTTGTTCTTTCGGACTACAGGAGATTTCCACCCTTCCCTCCCCCATATCCCACTGGGATATTACATGGACCCTTGTTGCAGTTAATATCCCACGGGATATTATTTGGCGGCAAGTTCTCTTCAAATCAGGAATGATTTGCTCATACGAGTGTACTGTGTCTGAAATCTACCAGCCAACAAATTATGAAAGAACAGAGAAGTGTTCTTGTAACTATGATGTAAAAAGTTGTATTTATGGCTGTACATATTGTCATTACTGTATCATGCCGGCGTAAAAGGGCGGTAGAAGGAGAGAAGTGACAGTTGAGAAATAGCTAGAAGTGGTTCGTCGGTACAAAAATGGTGAATCGTATAATTCACTGTCAAGAAGCTCGGGATTTGATCGGAAATCAATGTGGTTTTCGGTGGGAAAGGAGAAGTAATACAGGGTGGGCCATTTATCTATTCCCGGTTCATGTAACCATAACTTTTTTCCAGTCAGATCGATTTTATTAAAATTTTACATACAAATGTCTTAACACTTCAAATTTTTACAGTTAAAATTTAAAATTAATCCTTCACTCTGGTCGCTAGTTAGGCGTCTCCACGTGCGGAATTTTCTTTGAACCGCTACCACGCTCTGCATCCAATCAAACCACACCACGCATTTAGCACGCTCCTTTATGGTTAAAGACATTCTATAATTAAAAAATTTAACGGAATATAAAGGGTTCCTAAAGCATCGATGCAAAAATTGTCATCAGAAGGCAGAAAGAAACAAATCGCCATCCTCGTTCTGTACTACGAGTATAATTCACAGTGCAATAACGAACTTTTGAAAAGTTTACTGTTATTCAGACATTTTATGTCAGAACGCGCTAAAATTTTAACAGTAAAAACTTGAAGTATCAGGGTGTATCTATACAAAATTTCAGCAAAATCGGTCTGTGTAGGAAAAAGTTATGTCCTAATGAAACCGGGAATAGATAAATGGCCCACCCTGTATATCGTCGCCACTATGGTAAAACGAGCCAAGTAACAAAATGGAAGAAATGGAGTTAAGTGCGAAAAACTATAGCTAAAGCGCCTAAAAACGTTTTGGCGAAGGAACGAAGTCGAAATTGGCTCTGTATCAGGAGATACGTACAACCATGTAACCAGAGGCATGTGCACGGACATCATCACGTGATCCTGGTAAAATGAGCTAAGTGCTTTGTGCTTTTAATGTTAGCTGACTTAATTTTACACAAGTGGCACATGCATAATGTTTTGCACACCAATTGGCTTGGGTTATAAAATAGCTATTATATGGCTAACTCAATGCCTTTTCCTTGACTCATATCGCTCTTATCGTTACTTTGTACTATCATTATGCTACATGCGTGTCTGGGAATAAACCTTACTTACTTACTTACTTAAATTATGTACTTGTATTTTTGGTAAAAAATATTTAAACTGATATTGAAGCTAATTCACGAAAATGTAACAAATATTTAAAAGGCAATTTTCTCGATTTGGACTTTCTGTTACTTGGCTCGTTTTACCATAGTGGCGACGATATGGAGCTCAGCCTCTCTTTGTTACAGTGACTTGTCGTAAAATTAATGAACTCTAAAATTGGGATTTGTATTGCTTAAAATTGATCTAAATGCATTCTTCCAGTTAATATCCCAGGGATGTTAATTAGCGGCAATATTTTCACTGAAAAACATGACTTTTTGTGTTATATCCCCTGGGACTATGTAAGTGGAAAACTCCGGTACGTAGGAGCATACATGTAACAGGTCATCCGCCGATGGGGGAGGGGGGGGTTGGGGAGGGGTCTGGCGCCGGCCGGGGGGGGGGGGGGCTGAGCCCAAATTTTGGGGGAGGGGTGGGCACAAAAAACGCTTAAAAATCGAGAAAAATCGCAATTTTTGGCCTAAAAATCGCCAAAAATCGCTAATTTGGCCTGAAATACAGCTGAAAAGTGCTGTTTTGCAGGCGATTTTGGCAATTTTTGTGTGTGAAAGTGTAAAAAATTGCAAAAATTTGCTCGAAAATTTACTTGCCAGAAAAATCGGGGGGGGGGGGGGGGGTCGGTGAAATCGTCTCGGGGGGGGGGGGCATCCGGGAGGGGGGGTTCCCCATCCGGGGGGGGCTGGCCTAAGTCGGCTGGGGGGCAGACCCCCAGACCCCCCTGTTACATGTATGCGTAGGAGTAGTCAAGTCAACTGCTATAGAGCCTTCATGTCGAAGAGGGAGGCGTGTTGAAAGCTGACAGTCGAAAGGGTTAAAATAAAACTATGCCTAGGTTAGGTGAAAATAAGCTCAAAATAGCTTATTTTAACCTATTTTAGCGAAAAATAAGCCTACAAACCTTGTTTTTAGTAAAAAATCGGATTTTTTTTGGCTTACCATACCCTCAACCCCCCTCAGTATTTGAAAATTTACCACCCCCTCAGCCGAAATGCTAGCCGACGTCTGGTTAAAAGTATTGTACTGTTGTATTATGGCCACGTTTACCGATTTTTTGCTTGGATGAAAATTACAAAAAACTGGCCTAAAATTGCTTCCCAGAAAAATCGGAGTGGTGGTTGAGGTAGAAAGTTAATTAAGAGTCAGTGTCTGATTCGATCGAGTCTTGGTATTCAGACCCAAAATTGAAAGTTTGGCGTAGAAGGCTGTAAGTTGGCAAACTATTACTACTTGATGAGTTATTCAACTGCTGCTGAGGAATTCCCAATTCGACGCTCCACGCTCGAGATATAAGCCCGCGAAAATCGGCTTGCTTAACTGTGGGACGAAAATTTCCAACTTCAATTTCTTTCTTACTGACAAGGGTTGGGACTTAAAAATTGGGGCTTTTAGGTACCTTTTCGAGTAGATTAAGAATCTTTAGTCCAAAATTGTTTTCGATGAAAAAAATTTTTTTCGCCCCCCTTTGGAGCCTCCCAGCTCGACTGGAACCCCCCTAGATGCACTTTTTTATTTTAGAATTTCATAGCGCTATTCAAGACCTACATTTTGGTATAAAATATTCAAGATTTGAGAGGTAGGTTTTTGAGAAAATTGACTTTGAATGAACAAAATCGCCAGACAATAGGGACAAAAAAAGCAGGTTTTTGTACATTCAAAGTCAATTTTCTCGAAAACCTACCTCTCAAATCTTGAATATTTTATACCAAAATGTAGCTCTTGAATAGCGCTACCAAATTCTAAATTAAAAAAATGCGTCTAGGGGGGTTCCAGTCGAGCTGGGGGGCTCCAAAGGGGGGCGAAAAAAATTTTTTTCATCGAAAACAATTTTGGACTAAAGATTCTTAATCTACTCGAAAAGTTACCTAAAAGCCCCAATTTTTAAGTCCCAACCCTTGTCAGTAAGAAAGAAATTCAAGTTGGAAATTTTCGTCCCATAGTTAAGCAAGCCGATTTTCGCGGGCTTATATCTCGAGCGTGGAGCGTCGAATTGGGAATTCCTCAGCAGCAGTTGAATAACTCATCAAGTAGTATTAGTGTGCCAACTTACAGCCCTCTACGCCAAACTTTCAATTTTGGGTCTGAATAGGGCAAAGGGCCAAGACTCGATCGATTCAGACACTGACTCTTAAAAGAGTTGAATGTGTTACAATTCAAGCACACGGAACGCTATCAAGGGACAGGGTTGGTGCGACATTTGGACGACCGCTCTAGCCTGATCGAAAACCATAACACAGAGCCCAGTCATGCATACCGATTGGCGGTTATTAATTATACGGGATTTACGATATATCTGTCGAGCATATGCCGCCAAAAAGCAAATCAGCCACTACTGGCTTCACACTGATTTTCACTCGCTCAATTGCTGCGATCGTTTTTTGCAACTGCACAGGCGGCGCATAAGAATGGTAAATCGATTTAGACCATTGCCTGATTGGAGAGCTTGTTGAGACTGACGCGGCTATTACTGGAAAAAGTAAAGACTGAAAACTAACAATGCCCCTATGCAACGGAGGTCTGGAGCGGTCGTCCCAATTCACTAAACCCGAACCTCCAGACTATTTTTCATTTAGTCCTCCACTCCGGTTTTACGTTTTCTACGAGTGTATGTACCTACAATTGCTAAAATCAGTTAATTTTTAAAGGGAGAGTGTTGCCGACAATGTAGGAGCGGTTTAGGTGGAGGCAAAATTTGGAATTTATTGAGGACCCAGCAGGGATTTAGTCTCTTTTGATCAATTACTAAGTGTCTCTTTTCATACATGGAAAAATCCGGAGGGGGGTGTCTGGAGATCTTTGGGGGTGTCCCGGAAAAAAGTAAAAAAACGCCTATTTTGCCTTAATTAAGCGAATATTTTCTCTCCGGGAGGAGGGTATGGTCGACCGAGGGGAACGGGTAAACCCCACCCTAACCGCCCAGCGGCCCATGTATCTCTCTTTTTAGTTCTCTGTATTCTTCTCACGCTATATAGCAAAGTAGTACTACGTAGTACATATGTACAGTACATATATCACGTTATATCATCAATCATGTTTTCTACTTCTTAGAGGCCAGAAATGCATTGCGGGACGTCTAACTGAGTCCATGCTTGGTCGAAAAGTGAACTGACTTTTATATCTGTTTTGCTCCTCCAAATATGGGTCATGTGCAAGGTCAGGGTGCAAACGTAGACGATTATAGGGTCGGTTCTGATAGCTTGAATTCCAGTTAACTTTGATAATCTGGCCATCGAGGGAAAATAATCGTTCTGGCGACTGTAAAACTGCACCAACTTTGCGCGAACAGTTCAACAAAACCATCACTACAACTGGATCTGTAGACTACAAACAAAAATTAGCATAAAACAGACCTCTTGGAAAGGAGGCCAATAGGTCAATGGCGACACACTTAGTGGTGTGATCAGAAGGTTTCGGCAAAATTCGATTAACCAATTCATTGTTTTCCTCTGGAACAAAACGTAGTTGATGGACCAAAATTCCCGATGACTTTGTAGTATCGTTAGTCCAACTGCAGTGATAGGTTCGACTGAAAAGAATTAAGCTAAAATTACAACAACAACAACTTGAAAACACTTACCTTCTAACTAAACAAGCAGCTCCGACGGCAAAATACCGATTATTAGGTAGCAGGTGCATTTTTTGGCTTTTTAGCTGCTTCCAGATTGTCTCTAGCTCTCGATCGTTACTCAAATCGGCCAAACGATACTGCATCGCATTATCTTTCAACTGATTAGCGAACCACCAATCAAAATTTCTATCGTCCTTTTTATAAATGTAAAAGCAGCCAATCACAGGCAGTTTTACAGCTATTTCCGGTCGGACAGGCTCAGACTGCAACCAAAGATGTGAACCTGCAACCAAACCACTGCCAAATCCATATGACTAATAATAAATAAAAATACAGAATTCTGTTCTCATTTGCTTGGCTGTTTGGTAATGAATATTGCACTTTTGCCATTGCAAAGGAGTTTTGAATAAACTCAGTCCATCTAGACATGCACGACTCTGTGGCTCTCCAACGCACTGCCACTCTGAAAAAGATTGGAGTCAAATGTTTGTGAAATGGCAAAAAACGTACTGTCACAATATCTCATGAATTCGGACAGAGCTGGTAATTTGTCCAAACATGGCCGTGGCACCCATTCTGAAACAATTTTATAGGTCATCTGTCGAAAGGAAGTGATGCCACCAGTACCAAAAATCGCTCAAATTGCTGTTTCGGACTGGTTGGGCTATATTATCTGCCGCGTCTTGGCCATGGGTAGTTTACGCTGTCTCGTGTGTCACGGCGGCCCCGGCACCCGTGGAAGCGGTGTGTTTGTGGGTTCGAAACCTGTCGAGGCGATGGGAAGTAGTGGACACAAAGCCCAACCCAGGCCGTCGGAAGTCAGCAATGGCAAGTAGATAAATGGGGACCAAACCTTACCTGTCTTGCACCCACCGACAGGAAAAGGGGAGGGTTGTTGTTAAAGGAGGCTGCCGGACCTTGTGTCTCTTCCTGCTCTATAGCAGTTGGCTACTCCTAGTCCGAAAGGACAAAAAGTTACAACAACAACAGCTGAAAATGCCTTACTAACAGACAATTTTGGAATTTTCTCTAGTTTGACATTTGAAAAAAGTAAGAAATGGTTGAATATAAATGGAGAAATCGTCTCGGGGGCTAGTTACTGGTTTGCTATAAAACTCACTGTAGAGCTGGTTGAGGGGGTCAGCCCTGATGGCAACACATTTATGGTTGTAGTGCACCTCAGATGCCTGCAACCGCAGTTCTTGTGGAGTCAAGAAGTTATCAAAGAAGAAGGTTGTGCCATCCAACCAGGAACAGGAACTCCTGTCGAATGCGTTCTCGCAGTACATGCCAATCCAGAAGTGCTTCACAGCTAAATGACGCAAGTTCACCAGATACGAAAGATTGTGGCCAGTCTTTGGTACCAAACGGTCCAAATTGACACAAAGACGGGTGTGTGAAGTTGTTTTCAGTCCAACATGGTCTTATGCGAATAGTTCTTCGTCTCAAATCCAACTGGGTGCAGCCATCTTTAAAGCTCTGATATTTGGAGTAAGCAGCCCAATTGTAGTTATGATTGCCCACTGAAATATTGACAAATGCAAACTTCCACCTTTGGGCTTGGTCTGGACGGTTTTTGCCTATGTGCCAGTAATTTGAATACGGTCGATTCTATAAAACACAAGCAAGCACTGAATTAATTTTGCATAAAACAGCTCACCCAAGCCTTGGCAAAAGCTCTAAGAGCTTCTTTTGGCAAGTCAGTGGTTAGAACACCGTTCTTGCTTGTGCAGTATTGCTGAGCCTGCCAGAAGCCGTTAGCCAATCGCTGAGGGAGAAAGTAACATCGCTGATTGGCTGAATAAACTGATGCTCCGAAGTCCGGAAATTGGCAGAAGTTGTACCAGAATCGATCTACAAAATAAAATCTGACTGGTGAACCAAAAAGAAAGAATTTTACTATCGTCTGAGGGTAGATTACACTTGGCAGGTACCAAAAATGTTCCCCTTTTGTTCACAGAAATCGGCGCTTTTGCGCCAAAATGCCATTTCAGTCCCTCCAACGTCGGCTCTCCTTTGATTTGAACTTCAATATAAGCCAGACCCCAAGCAGGAGCACCAAATTTTGAGATAGTGTTCACAACTGCAGAAGCACCACGTTTTGCCCAAGTCCATAAACAAGAAACGCCGCTACACTTTTCTCTACCCCATTTTGTAGCAAATGCACAGTCGACTGGCTTTGCAAACACCTCAATTGGCTAAACCAATGATTAGTGTATTTTTGTCAGGAAAGCCTTAACTCACCTGGCCAGGCAAAATATCTTCTCCAATCAAATCAAACTCGTCTATTTTGCCTCGCTCAAATTGGTTCTTGTTTGTCTTGCTGCGATGCTGTTTACTGCCTAATTTGTAGACCTTGAAGTTGCCTAAAGTGTCCAGAATTGATATGGCAATATTGCAATCAGTCCCCGAATTCGCTGCATCCGCTGTTGCCACCTTTATGTTGTAGTAAGGATGCACTGAAATATGGACTTCACCTAGAATGGAATTCTAGACTTCATTTACCTGTAGAATTGTACTGTTTCCGTTTCCTCAAATAAATCAGTTCATGACTGCAAACAAAGAGGTGTTGTTCTAAGCAGTCAGCTGAGGCAAGTAAAAGTTCATTCTCATTATCCAAATCAATAGTTGCACAGTCCATTCTTTTCCTGCCAAGACCCCTTTGATGTGTCAGTCTCACGATGCGCCCAGAAAATCTATCCCCGCGCCTCCTGACCGAGAAAAACGGTGGCATACGAACATGTTGGAACTTTAGTCTTTGATGCAAATTTTTATATTTAACCTCCAGCGGATGTGCAGTCCAACCCCAGGCTTGTAATCTTGACGCATCGACAGTAGGCATCGCACGCAGTCCAACCCAGTATGTTTTACTAGGCTAAAATGTCAGACTTTTGGCAAATGTTGACATGGTTTTGATTTTACCACAGATGTTGGAGCAGTTCTGATCAATTTTCGTAGTATAAAATTGCGATTGAGAGTGGCCAAAACTCCAGTGTAGACACCAAACAGCTGAGTGAAGGGGTACAGACCCCCTCCGGTTATGCATCGTTCTGCAGCTTCTGCTATGTTCTTTGCACCATTGGCTTGGAAAACATAACAGTACTGGCCTATTTTCACACGACGTGAGTTGTTTTCCAGTTTGGGCACTATACTGCAGGGTCCTTCAGTAATGGCTGGAATACTTATGTATGTATGTATGTATGTATGTATGTATGTATGTATGTATGTATGTATGTATGTATGTATGTATGTATGTATGTATGTATGTATGTATGTATGTATGTATGTATGTATGTATGTATGTATGTATGTATGTATGTATGTATGTATGTATGTATGTTAAGAATTCGAATTCCAAAGTTTGCTTTACCTGGATTGTCAATCATAAACTTTTCGAGCACTTTTTCAACTTCCCTTTGTTCCAGTGAACTGGCAATGGTGACCAGATTATCAAGTTGGTAGATCTCTTTTATGGGTGCATTGATTGGTCTGGCATAATTCTCCCGATTCTCAATAATCCAGGAAAACTGTCTCTGCTCAACTCTGTAGCAATAAGGAACGTCAACAGGGCGGTTGGGACCAAGCAAAACACGCTGAGCTGAAGAATCTTCTTCTGCCGTTTTATCTCTTCTGGGGTCGAACTCGAACTGTTTGCAGCCTGAGAAGAACATGGATTCTGGAAATTGCCTGATTTGAAGAAATGAACTGACTCACGGAATGCTTTCCAGTCGAAAGGTTCTATTAAGAGACTCTGTTTCTTTAGTTTCAGCTCACGGTTGTCAAGTGGTACCAACTGTAACTTCACTTCACCTAAAATATAAGATGTTTCGTCTGTTCATTCGGAGTGTGCAAGCACCATTTATATGTTTGTGAGGAAATTAATTCAGTTTAGGCTAGAGCTTTTTGAGAAATGCTAAAGCATTCTTGTGTTGTTGTTTGGTTTCGGATTTTTCGAATGTGTATACACATCAACTGTGTATGGTAATTTGTGTATACACATTCAACAAAACCATGTGTATTTTTGTGTATATTTGTGTATGTGTATTGTACAGAAAATGCAAATTTTTCGTAGAGTTTCAGCCACAAATGCTAGAAAAATCAAATCTCTGCTTCCAAACAAGGATAGATTTGAAATTGAGTTGCTCTAAGTCATTTGAAGGCATTAAGAGAATATCTTCTGTTTATTACTACAGGAAAAACATCGAAATTTTAGGATCCTGCTCCAAACTTTATTGACTTTTCATGATCAAATACACATACACAAAAATACACATTGTGAGCGCTGTTTGTGTATGGTAAAGTGTATCAGAACTTTCAATGTGTATGTGTATATACATTGAAAAAGTAATGTGCAATTTTGCGTATGGTAACTGTGTATATGTATACAGAAACAACAGTACTAATTGTAAGATGGCAGGTATGGTACGTAAAAGTCACAAAAATGGCAAAAAAGGGTAAATATGTAGAAGAAGCCAAGTTTTACCCAAGGATTTTCTGGGTATCCGAGATTCACATAAATAGACTTTCGCTTCTGAGCAGTCCTTCGACTCTAAAGTTACAAATTGTCGATGCTTGTCATTTATCGGTCTCAGAAACTGCAACGAAGTGCACGCTTTGTCCACTTGCACAAACTTATCGATGAACTTTGATTCATGCGATCCAAACGGAATCGATGTCTTTGGCGTTTCCCAAACAAAGTTCTCGAGAGCTTGGTCAAATCGCGCCGAGACCCAAACTTCAGAATAATTCAACTGAAAACAAAATAAATGGACCCAAGATAATCAACAACGAAGCTACCCGCAGTTTCTGAAAGCTGATATCCATCACAGTCTGTAAGAGTTTTCCAACTTGGTCCAAATTTCTGTCGTGGAAGGAAGCCAGATGCCACAGAGGACCATTTCTCTGGCAGGCTGACTGACTCTCAGCAAAACTCAATCTCTCAGCAGAAGCCACATAGCAGCGATCCATGTAACTGATTGCGAAAGCAGTTCGGTTGACTGCAGACAACTCATCCTGCATTTTCAGTTCATTGCAAGGGTCTAAATTCACACTTGAACGTGCCAGCCAGTAAGAAATTAGCAGTCGAAAGGGAGGGGCAACAAAATACATTCCTGAGTTCGAAACAGATTAGTTACAGCAAATTGTCAGCAGCTATTCAAAAATGCAAACAACCTGCAAAGATTATTTGACTGAATCTGGCTCTCTTTGCCAGTGGCAAACTGCTAAATGCATACATGCAACCAACAGGTCATGGCCGATGGGGAGGGGGTTGGGCACTAAAGAACGCTCACAAATCACTAATTTCGGGTCAAGTACAGCTGAAAAGTGCAGTTTTACAGGCGATTTAACAATTTTAGTGTCTGAAAATCTAAAAAATCGCAAAGTTTGCTAAAAATAATTGCCAGAAAAACCGAGGGAGTCGGAAAAAATCGTCTTCAGGGGTCTGGCCTAAGTCGGATGAGGCTTGTTAGATGTATGGCTACAGGTATGAGTAGAAGCAAGAAAATTCGCAACCAACCATCAGCAAGTGACACAATGCCACTGATTGCATTGAAGGACGGAGCAGATCGGGAGTCAGCTGACCAATACAAAGTGCCTTGATCTTCCTTTAGTAGAGGAGGAATCTCCAATCCCTCTCTTTGATGATTTTCTCTGTCAGTCTCAGTCCACAAAGCATTATGTCGAAAGAGCACCTCACTATACTTTGAAATTTTTAAGTAGTTGTTAGAGGCATTTCCATTCGGCAAGGCTCCTTTACCAAACAAAGGCAAAGCCACGCGCCAGCGGTTGGCATAGTTGGGTCGATTGGTGACCACAAACCCCTTCTGGTTCCGGTCCACTGATCCAAGTTGAACTCCGCTGAGAATTGAAGTTCTGTGAGCGTTTGCTGAGTCAAGCGGCATGTCAGTCTGCAAATTCTGGAACATAAAGTCCAAGAAAATCAAGTCTTCTCCTCCTCTGATCACAGCTCGCTGGACTTTGGTGCCCTCAGGCCAGAACGGAAAAACTTCAACGCCTTCAGTATGCGCTACTTGATCCTGAGAGTGATTCTGAGCTGAACCTTGTCCAATGCCGAACCAGAAGGGGAAGGGCGGAAAGGACTGCGGAAAGTGGCTCGTGAAGCGTGGCGGATGCATGCGGCGCTTCCTCAGATAGTCTCTTGTAAACCATAATGGTTCGTAGGAGTAACCCTTCGATTCTCGATTATTCCGGATTTTCAGCTCAACTTGCAACTTCAGCCTGATTTTGGGTCTTTTGCGCCTTGGTTTTCCTGCAAACAATTGCTAAATCTCTCGCCAATCTGCTCAGTAGACCATAACTACACTACAACTACAACTACCAACTACAACTACATACAACTACAACTACAACTACAACTACAACTACAACTACAACTACAACTACAACTACAACTACAACTACAACTACAACTACAACTACAACTACAACTACAACTACAACTACAACTACAAACTACAACTACAACTACAACTACAACTACACTGACTACAACTACAACTACAACTACAACTACAACTACAACTACAACTACAACTACAACTACAACTACAACTACAACTACACTGACTACAACTACAACTACAACTACAACTACAACTACAACTACAACTACAACTACAACTACAACTACAACTACAACTACAACTACAACTACAACTACAACTACACTGACTACAACTACAACTACAACTACAACTACAACTACAACTACAACTACAACTACAACTACAACTACAACTACAACTACAACTACACTGACTACAACTACAACTACAACTACAACTACAACTACAACTACAACTACAACTACACTGACTACAACTACAACTACAACTACAACTACAACTACAACTACAACTACAACTACAACTACAACTACAACTACAACTACAACTACACTACAACTACAACTACAACTACAACTACACTTACTACAACTACAACTACAACTACAACTACAACTACAACTACAACTACAACTACAACTACACTTACTACAACGACAACGACAACTATAAACTAAAACTAAAACTACTACAACTGCAACTGAAACTTAAACTACAACTACAACTACAACTACAAACTAAAACTAAAACTACAACTAAAACTACTACAACGACAACTAAAACTACTACAACTACAACTACAACTACAACTACAACTACAACTACAACTACACTTACTACAACGACAACGACAACTATAAACTAAAACTAAAACTACTACAACTGCAACTGAAACTTAAACTACAACTACAACTACAACTACAAACTAAAACTAAAACTACAACTAAAACTACTACAACGACAACTAAAACTACTACAACTACAACTACACACGTACCTGCTTTAGTAGAAGGACCACATTTAGAAGTGCATTTCACTTGTACGTCAGGTATGCTTGGTGCACTGGGACAGCCTAGCACTCCAGCATATGGTGTGGACCTCTCCCGACTTCGTCTGAATTTTTCTTTCCCGCATAATTTCACGTCTAAACTGCAAGATCTCCAAGAACTCCACTGATCGAATGAACCCAACTCTGAAACTGCTCTACTGAAATCTACTGCCAGCTAAAAGGTAACAGTTATCTTTAGCATACTCACTGTCACAATTGGGCTGTTCCTCTAGAATAGCAGGCAACCGTGTTAGACAGGGTTTAGCCAGCCAAACTAAAAAAAAAACAGAAAATAGTATCAACAAATTTGCAATAACAAAATTTACATCCAGATGTGAGCATTGCAATGCACTGAGCAGTGGATGTGATTTTCGGTTCTTCTGCTGCCCAATGAGAATAGCTGAGCTCAGACCTGTCCTGCCACTGACAGTGATTGGCGGTTGAACATTTGAGTCCAATCCAGATAGGAGTGGTGATGAACTTCTCTGAAAGAAGATTCCTGTGTTGGCATAGAATATGCTTGTTTAATGTTTACCTTTTCCAATAATCTCTTCAAGAATATAATTCAATTCTTTGTCAGAATTCAGTTGAAGTAAAGGAGTGCTATTATACGACTGATATGGCAAGAAGCGGTTGTCAAACCGGTAGCAGAAGTTTGGTTTACTTTTGCATTGGATTGATGGTATTGATTTTGCTGGATTGACTAAGAATTGTGTCACTGGGGAGTAAGCTAAATGAATTAGTAAAGCCGTCAATTGGAAAATAAAGAATTTACCTTCATTTGCCTGACCAATCAACAAATCATTTGCATCCTTTAGCTCTTTTGCCAGAAACAGAACGGCAGCCAGAAGTTGAGTGTCTGAAACTGACGAGGGAATTGAAAAGAAACTGTCAAAGGGGAACAGTAATCATCAGTGGCGTATCCAGGATTTTGGAAAGGGGGGGTGTAAAATTTTGAAAGTGCCTGGTTGGGCCGTTGCCCAACCAGGGTAAGAAAATTTAGCAAAATTAGCCTTCAAAAACGCGTTTAGAACGCATTCCGAGCTTAAGATTAACAGAAATTACAAGTTTTAGTAGTTTATAATGGCCTGGTTGGGCTTCTGCCCGACCAGGGCGAGAAAATTTTGAAAATTTGGCCTTCAAAAACGCATTTAGAAGGCATTCTGAGCAGAAAATAGACAGTTTTAGTACATAATTCATTAGTTTCTTATATTTTTGACAGACTTTTTCTTCCTACCTCCACGGCAAAGGGGGGTGTACACACCCTACACCCCCCTGGATACGTCACTGGTAATCATTCGATTTGGGTTCCAGCGAATAAGAGTCTCAAATTTTCAGTTTTTTGCTTCATCATCCCCATCGATTTTCAAAATCTACCCAATCAGCCGGAATGGTAGCCAATTCTGCAACAACACTTACACCGTGCACAGTGAGTGATGCATCTGAATTGATAATGAGGTTGAGGAGTTTGATCAGGACAGCCAGCCAGTCCCGGGAAAGGACTGAATCGTTGTCGGAATTGAACAAATCTTGTCGGACCGCAGTGGGTGAGATTCAAGTGACACTGTCCCCACTGGGTCCAATGGTCGTAGGAACCCAGCTCTAAATGAGCAGCTACTTTCTCAGAACTTTAGGCTCTGATTCACTTACTGTCACATCCTGGCTGATCTTCTGAAACGTATGGCAGACCTCTACTGCAAGGTAACAGAACCCAGGCTGAAACTGTCGAAAATCAGTGTACTGTAGGTAAGGTTACATACATACATACATACATACATACATACATACATATATACATACATACATACATACATACATACATACATACATACATACATACATACATACATACATACATACATACATACATACATACATACATACATACATACATACATACATACATACATACATACATACATACATAGTTACATACTTCCAGAAGGTTGCATAGCCGCACACTTGGCAGTCTTGGTTACTGCTGGTTGACCTTTGGCCCAATTGGTAAAATTAGCTACTGAATTATCCTGCCACCGACAGGTGTTGCTAGAGTCGCACTTGACACCAATCCACACAAAACTTTTGAATTCGCCTGAAACTGAACTTTATTATAGAAATACCAGAAAAGGTCTATTACCATTTCCGTAAACAAGATTTTTGACATAGTCCAACTCCCGTTTTGAAGATACCGAAAGAAGAGGTGTGTTGCCTTCCAGTGAAGTGTAGGGGACGGGCAGTTCGAAAAGTTGGTAGCAAAAGATAGGCATGAGTTGACAGTCACTGAGAATTGGTTTGGACTCTATAGGCACCTTTTCATTATGCTCCTCCATCCATTTCTCTAGACTGTTCTTGCCCGACTCTAAACGCTAACGATTAAAATTATAGTGCGAAAAAGTCCTGAAAAACGCTATACCCCAATACCCAATACCAATACCTGAGCCCCCAATACCCAATTCTCACATAGCTGGGCCAAAAATTGCATTTCAGTGAACAGGTACATACATTCCAGTGCTGTATACAGGATTTTTTGTACTGGTATTAAAATTTTGAAGCGGCCAGGGCGAGAAAATTTTGAAAAGCATTTAAAAGCCATTGTGATTGCAAATTAGCAGAAATTAACAGTTTGTACTTATTTGTAATAATTAGTAATTGATGTTTCTTATTTTCGATGAATTCTTTTCCTAACTCGGTCGGAAAGGGTGTGTGCGTGTAATGTATCGCCCCGACAGCCCTGGGTACCGTTTTTTTCCGAAAATATGCCCGCCAAATAAGCCCACCTTGGCATATTTTAAGTTTACTTATCGGTACCTTTCCGTAACAGGCAAAAACATACGAAAAACAGGGCAAATTGACATAAAAACCGAAACAATGAATGCAAAATGTAATGCTATTTGAACGATCACAATTTATTGAATGATTGGATTTAGCTCTGTTTATTGAATGAGTTTGGCATTTGACTGAAAAAGGTTGAAAAATGATCTTTCCATGAGGCTTATTTTCGGTTTCAATATGTGGAGGTCAAAAAAGTTCGAAAACCTAAAACAATCCCATCAGTGGCGTATCCAGGAATTTGGAAAGGGGGGGGGGTGTAAAATTTTGAAAGTGCCTGGTTCGGCCGCTGCCCAACCAGGGTAAGAAAATTTAGCAAAATTAGCCTTCAAAAACGCGTTTAAAACGCATTCCGAGCTTAAAATTAACAGAAATTACAAGTTTTAGTAGTTTATAATGGCCTGGTTGGGCTTCTGCCCGACCAGGGCGAGAAAATTTTGAAAATTTGGACTTCAAAAACGCATTTAGAAGGCATTCTGAGCACAAAATAGACAGTTTTAGTACATAATTCATTAGTTTCTTATATTTTTGATAGACTTTTCTTCCTACCTCCACCGCAAAGGGGGTGTACACACCCTACACCCCCCTGGATACGCCACTGAATCCCATGAGCTTATTTACGGAAAAACCTGGTATATACATTTAGAGTGCGAACTGGTATTGGGTATTGGGTATTGGGTATTGGGTGTATTGGGGTGTTTTCCAGGTATTGGGTATTGGGTATTGGGTATTGGGGTTTTTACCCCCCAATACCCAATACTAAATTGGAAATTAAAAATAGAGAAAAATCGATGTTGACCTGAAAAATTGATCTGAAAAAATCGGAAAAGTTGATCGATGATTCGGTTTAGTAAGCTGTTTTCGCGTTAAGGAGCCGTCCATAAACGACGTCATTCCAAAATCCTGATTTTTCGGAGCCCCCTCCCCAAAAATCACCTTGCGTCGTTTCTAGGGGACCCCTCCCCCTAAAACTACATCGTTTTCGGTTTACCCCCCCCCCCCCGATAAAAGGGCAGTACATACATGCACAGTACTGTAACATTTTCTTTTTACCATACTGCGCAATCAAATGACTAATTCCGTACAACCACTCTGGGAAGCTTTTCTGCATTGTAGAAAAAACCTTTGACAGAATGTACTTAAATTGAAAATATACAATCAAAGTTCCCTAAAATTCCGAAAAAGCGGCGTCGTTTTTTGCTAACCTCTCCCCCTCTGGAATGTCGTCGTTTATGGACGGCCTAATCAACTAAACGTTAGTAGAATTTCCTAAAGTGTACGCTTTTCTAAGCACTACATCAGTAATTAATTTCTCTGTTCTTATCTAAAATAAAAATGGTGACATTTGTAATGTCACCGTAATGTACTAGCACCGTATCCATGGCTATTGCGGTGGTGCACACAATTTCCGGCCGAGTTAGGAAAAAACGCCGGAAGTAAGAAACACGACTGAATTACGAAATATTAAGTACCAAAACTGATAATTTCTGCTAATTTTACGCCTAAAACGGCTTCTAAATGCTTTCTGAAAGGCTAATTTTTCAAAATTTTCTCGCCCTGCTTGGGCAGCGGCCCAACCAGACTCTTAAAAATTTTAATTGCAGTGCCAAAAATCTTGTGTACACAACTAGAATGTACATACCTGTCCACTGAAATGAAATTTTTGGCCCAGCTACGCAAGTATTGGGTATTGGGTATTGGGGTATTGGGGGTCTCAGGTATTGGTATTGGGTATTGGGGTATTGGGTTTTTTAGGTATTGTTCGCACTCTACATACATTGTACATTCTGTATCATTAAAAATGGCACAATTTTTACATTAGATTGTTTGTTTTGTTTGTTTAGATTCCACTGTCCTTTCCTTTCGGGCAGCTTAGGACACCCCGCGCTCTTATCAGAGCCTTTCAATGGTTCAATGGAGAGCCCTTCCTACAAACATCCCTCACCTTTGCTGTCATAGAGTGCAACGGCAGCTCCGGTTCGGTTCCCATTTACCTACTGGCCATCACCGGCTTTCGGCGGTCTGGGTTGGGCTTTACGTCAAATACTTCCAGTCGCTTCGACCGGTTTCGAACCCACAAACAACCGCTCTCACGGATGCCGGGGCTGCCGTGACACATGGGCTAGCGGGATAGATTCGAACAGGGAAATTAATTATTGCTGTACTACTAAGCGGACAATTTGAAAAAATTCTATTCTACTAACTTTTAGTTGATTAACCTAAAAACAGCTTCCTAAACCGATCAACCTTTCGATTTTTCCTGATCAATTTTTCATGGCAGCATCGATTTTTTTCTCTGGTTTTGACGCCTTTTTTCTCTGGTTTTGATTAGTATTGGGTACTGGGGGACAAATACCTCCAATACCCAATACGCAGATAACACCCCAATACACCCAATACCCAATATGCTATCAGTTCGCACTCTAATTATAATTGTCAAAATTAGGCACCCTTCAGGTGCCCTACATGTAAGATCCTCAAGAAAGGATAAAAACGGAAACAGGAAACAGCTACGTACCGCATTGATAGGTGCATTCAACTTGAAACTGCGGACTGGCAGGTCGCCTGGGACACCCAGCTAGACCAGGGTAAGGAGTGGAGCGCTCTCTTCTACGTCCTCTTTCGTGCGCTCCACATTGTATTGCGTATGTGCCGCAGCCTCCCCATGCAGACCAGTCATCAAACGAACCCAACTCTAAACAGTTACACTGCTTTCAAGTTTCAATTTGCATACCTCAATTTCATACTATCACAGTGAGCTTGATCCTCCAGAATAAATGGCAATCGTGTGAAGCACGGTAAGACCGTCCAAGCTAAAATAAGCATTGTATAGGCACAGAAAAACGACAATAAACAAGGAAACATTACTTCCAGAAGGTTGCATAGCCACGCATTGAATAGGTTTAGTTACTTTCGGTTGATTGGGCGCCCAGTTAGCGAAGTTCATTGGGGAACCATCTTTCCATAAACAGGAGACCTTAGTACACTTCAATCCTATCCACACAGAACTATTGAATTTGCCTGAAATAAGCGCAAGAATTCTGTTGGGAAGGCAAGAAAACGAATTGAACAAACAAAGCTCAGAAACAAGAACAACATGAACTTAAAGAAACAGTAGCTCAAGCCCTGCTGTAAGTTGGCCTAAAAAAGAGTGTACCTGAGACGAAAATCAAATCAGTAACGTAGTTAAGTTCTCTTCTGGTGTCCAACATCAGAAGTGACTTTTTGACAAGTGAATTGAAACTTGCAGGGCGTTTCACCAGCTTGTAACAATACATTGGCTTCGTAACACACTTGTTCGCTTCCACTAATGAGTTTTCAATCCCCAGAAACACACACACAACCGCAAACAACATGGTTAAACACAAAACTCTTATCACTATTTCATCGCACAAAACATAGAAACTAGAATATTTACATTGAGCAGATGATGAAACAAGAGAGAAACGGGAACAAACTACTGTATTTTTTGATAGTGTATGCTGGAAGACTTTGTAGTGTCGAGGTATGTGCTGTGCATGTGTCTGTGTCTACCTGTTTCACTCTAGAAGCCTTTCAACCTTGATTCAGTTCGTTCAGGTCTGTTGCTTGGCAATCTTTCATATTGCATCATAGAAATGTCCTAGAGTTGTCCCAGTGAGATTAATTTGCATTTGCAGTGTCTTCCACTAGGTGTCTTGAAATAAATTGATCACACTGGGAGCTTAGCTTCTAACCGCTCAGTAGAGTCATCTGACCAAGGATAATGGATAACCCTGACAACGGTAGGTTTCACTTTGTTTACATAAGCTATTACACCAAGTGTCTTCAGGAACAGAGCACCAGCCGACCGAATGCGTGATAGTCTGGGCTCTTTGGGCTATCTACCCGGCATTTATTCTCAGTTTCGGCGCGTCGGTAACCAACATTCTGGTAGTCCTGGTGATTTTACGCTACCAGGCGTTGCGCCGACGCAAAGAATACTGCTTGCTAGCAGGTCTGGCCGGCGCAGATTGCGTTGAAGCGGTCGGCAGCACTTTGGCAAACATCTACCGTATCCCGGTTTTCTTTACTGGATCCGCTTGCTATCAGTTACCGGCTTTGTTGTGCATGGCCGTGCCGTTTGGCTGGATGTGGAGGTGGTCGGATTTTGGACAAACTTTGATGCTCTTAGCCGTGAGTCCTGTGTTCTACCCTGTCATCCAAAGAGAAATGTCTTTTAGCTGAGTTGTGATCGATTGTTCGCTATAACTAAGCCACTCAAGTATTATTCCGCGAAACGGACTTATGCTCTCAAAGTGGTGGGCGGAGTTTACGCATTCTCGGCTGTCAATATGGCAATCGCCTGGATCCGCCCTTTCCAGCTGACACTGTTCGAGGGCAAAATGGTGTCTGCGCTTTGCTTCAGCTCCTCCTATCTTGATCCGCGCTACACCGCATACGCTAAATACTTATCGGGCGCCTTTTCCATCGGATCGGTGCTCGTTTACGGGGCAGTTGTGCTGGCTTACAGGTGCAGTACTATACCAAGGAACCTATCGGAAGCGCTGTTCATTTAAATCGTTTACGGTTTTTGACGCGAATTTATGAGTAGATTGTCAAGTCAAGTCATTATATACCATTAAAACTCTACACCAGCCTATTCAGTAAATGAAATACGGTAGCATGGCAATTTACGGTCCGACCGGGATACAAGTAAAGGCTAACTGACGCGACGCGATGCTCTCTGCTGAATCATACAAGAACACTTGCCCCCTTGGTAGCGCTGCTGATCTGTTTAACTTAAGCCTAACCATAGTTCTAAAGCTAAGTTAGAGCATGAACTAATGCTTAAATTAAATCCTGATTCTAAACCTGAGTCTAAAACTAAGCAGTAAGCACAAACGTAAATCTGCATCGGTAATTGCGGTGTGGGGCGGTACTGTCCAAGTACGAAAATTTCGGCAACTTTTGCTAGGGCCGTAAATTTCTGTAATTTACGGTACTTGATTTTCATGAAAGCTTTCGATAATTACCGGGCTTCCGATAGATTTCCATGGTAACATGAGTCCCTATTAACAAAGGCTTCAACTGTAAAAGCTTTACATTGCTTGTAGTGTACTTTTATTTGATTAACAGAAATATTCTTTGCTTGTAGGAAGTATATCATGACCAAAGTGCACGATGGTGCAGGTGCAGCCGCAACAACTGAACGAATGAAGCGGGCCAAAGTCGACGAGCACAAAAAGTGGATGAAGAAGCAACGACAAGTTAGTTGTTTACATACTACTAACTAACACCATGTTTACATAACGCTCACACATTGTTTACACAAAACGAGTACACATCGTCTTTTCGTAACATCGTGCCTTCTTACTTTAAAAAATAGTGCCCAAGTAGTTTACTTTGTTTGCAAGCATAATATAAAAATGGAAGAATCCTTTCAGCTCACAATAACGCTGGGTGTATCGAGTCTGTGCACACTGTTCATGGACAGTGTGCCGCGTATCCTGGGCATGTACTGGGAGTTCTACCCAGCACTGCGGTTCCACGGAGTCACCTACAGCGTGCTGATTTGGAATCTGACAAAAGCTAATGCCATGGCCAACTTTTTTATTTATTCTTACAACCACGCAGAAATCCGTCACGCTGTAAAGGCTTTGATGAAGGGCAAAAATTTGCCTGCTAATCTAAATAACTGGCCAACCACCACGCAAACAGGTCGATAGAATTTCTTGATGTGTCTGCACCCCTGGTAAATTATTAAATCTAGTATAGAAAGTACCTTTCATGCACATGGTACATATGTGTTGTCCAAATAAGCCATAGAGGATTCGAACCATACCTGGGCTTTACCAGCCCTTCTACTTCTGGGCGACCCACCCCAGACGACCCTTCCACCCTTCGCTTGAAGCAATATTTTTCCTGGACCTATTAAAATATAAAAATGGCTATGACCCTTTTCCGCCTCAAATGGTTCGAACTCATATGGTCCATTCCATTATGATTTGTATGACAGTGGCATTGTGTCATGTTTAGGTTACTATACCAACCGGTCTGATGTGTGTACTTGTGTCTTTTAAATATCTTTTAAAGTATTTTAACGACTGTGAGCAATTAAATTCATCTTAACAGTTGTCACCACACAAAAGTTAGAGCTCAAATGATGAAAACAAAAGTTCTCACTAAATTCAATTTTAGATAAGAAGGATCTAAAGTCTAGTTTGGGTGAGTTCCAGCCACATTTAGTAGGATTGAACAATAAAAATAGTATCAAATGAATTTCTATTATACTCGGAATATTGATTTTTTACAAAAAATACGTACATCAACGCTGTTCAAACAATGACGCACTAACGATATGTGAAACGCTCGATGCATCGTAGGTACAGCAAAGAGACAGATAATAGGATAGCGTTTGTTCAAACCTATAAACCTGGCTTTATCAGCTGCTGATGCCGTAAAATGCCGGCTATATCTACAGAATTTCACAGAAATTCGCATACCACCAACCAGCTCTACGCTATTATCTCACCGATTTCTAGTGCTCTGACGTCTAAAGTTCGAGCAGCTGGGGGCGGGGCTAGTCTTCGCGGTTCTGTTGCTGGCTTTAGGATTCGGACTAATCTTACTGTTCAGATCGCGTTCAGTCAAATTCAAGTCTTTGCACAACAAAAAGCAGCGAGCAGCTTTGCGCAGGTCCTTATGTCGACGCACATAGAGCCAAAAGTTGCAGAGCGCATTACAATTCTGCACCAGGTACACATAGGGAATGATTAGGTTGCCCATCTGATTGCTCCTATCAAACACCATCAGCACTTGCTTCACAATCAGCGGACAAATATAAAAGACAAACGTGCAGAGACAACTGAGTCCCAGGGTTACGGTCAGTTTGATTTGTCTCTGCATCGCCGCTTTCGCTCCCGCAGTTCCCGCTTTCGGCACTACCTTGTGCTTTTGTCTTTGTCTATACTTGAGAACAACTGCTAGATACAGAGCTACACTCAAACAGGCCATGAACACACTTTGACTGTGGTTCAGGTGGTAGTAGGTGGGGCTTGGGTAGACCCAATCGGTGTAGCAAATAGCAGGTTTGTCTGCAGTCTGCCCCCGTAGAAACAACATGCACACTGGCACGAGCATCAGGGTGCAGAAAGGCAAGTGGAAACCACAGATCAACAGTGCAGCGTACTGCCAGTCCCAGGAAAGGTACTCCAGAGGCCAGCACAGCATGATCAGTCTATCTGCACTGACCATGGCCAAACTGGCTCCGTAGCAGTGCTCCCAGAGGATCCAGATCAGGTTCCAAGGGGTCAGTAGACACCCGAGACCACTGGTCAGCTTGTTGGCCGTCCCAGTGTAGATCATCCAATTTCGGGCCACTCCTGAAAATGAAATGCAAACTGACTGACTGACTGACTGACTGACTGACTGACTGACTGACTGACTGACTGACTGACTGACTGACTGACTGACTGACTGACTGACTGACTGACTGACTGACTGACTGACTGACTGACTGACTGACTGACTGACTGACTGACTGACTGACTGACTGACTGACTGACTGACTGACTGACTGACTGACTGACTGACTGACTGACTGACTGACTGACTGACTGACTGACTGACTGACTGACTGACTGACTGACTGACTGACTGACTGACTGACTGACTGACTGACTGACTGACACAACGTTCTATCGTTCTATTTTAAGTGAGTACCTGCAAAGAGACAAGCCAGGCCATTGAGACCATCCATAAAAGCCAGAGCCGATACGACAATGTACTCTTTGTGCCCTTTCCAAAGCAGTTGGTATCTCCAGATCGAGGCGAACGTGAACAGATTGAGAGCTGCGATCAGCGTTCCCTGCACAGTGTATACGACAAACTTTGGGACAAGAGCTCTCAACTCTGTCCCGCTCAGCACTAGGTCGCTAGAACCGTTCATTCTACGAGTTTGCCGTTGTTTGTCTTGTATAATGCACTCAGCTGTACCCGATTTAGATCTGAGTCTTTCCTGAGCAGTAATGGACTAAGCTCAGTGTTCCATTGTTCTTTGCACTCACGCTAATGCATGCCTTTCCGTTCGGTACGAGAGATTGAGCCAAATTTTGACGTGCAGATGCACAGAAACGTTCATATCCAGCTTTACTGTGCATTCAAGTATGCACGTAGTTCAATCAGCCAGTCAGGGGTACAAAGCCATTCTAATGGCTACACATTATATCCCTGTCTTTCACTGATTACACAAGCAAAAATTCCGTCACCACTCAGCCGAAACCGAAATAAAGACTCGCAGTATTTTAGGAACATCACTTAGGTGTGAGGGTATGTTCCTGGGACTCGCCTTCATCATTATCTAAAAAGGCCTTCAATTCGAACTTCCACTTCAGCTCTCTGATGCTTCTCAGTTTTAACTCTATCTAAAGTCAGACGGCTAACAAAACAGCAGCGGTCTTAAGCAAAGCAATGCCCATTACCGTCTCTATGTACCATCCATCTTCGGTGTCAGACACACCGATCACCAACTTTTTGACATTTCCGTAAGCATGGTCTGTGGCGAAATCGAAAGTGTGATGGATCCGGACTTGAAGCCACCTTTGGGTGTGTTGAACTGAACTTTCTTGAACACATCTCCTTTGCCTGACGTTACCAGGTCACCATGGATGACAATGTAGAAATGTGGTCCATTGAAGTCCGCATATAGTACAGTACCGGTCTTTACTGTCAACTGCCAGTAAGCTAAATGAGGCTCGGTCGTCTATGAAGACTATTAGCCACTATGATACTAAGGACAGAAAAAATTGCGTGAATTTGCAAACGGTTCAACTGTAAATGCGTGAATGAATTTTGAACAAAGCGTGAAAGCATTCACGCATTCGTTCTCCAGATCTGAATTATTTCAGTTCACAGTGGAATGTCATAGATTTTTTATCTTATTAGAATTTTCTGTTGCATCAAAGAGACAAAGAAGGAAATAGTCACCTTTGCAAGAGTTGTAGCACCAATCCCAGTAGGTGGCGGCAGGGATGTGAGGTGGGAAAAAAACACCGGAAAAAAACTGTTTTTTTCCGGAAAAAAACCGGTTTTTTTCCTAAGGGTCGGAAAAAAACATAAATCGCGGAAAAAAACTCAAGCTAAAAATAGCTAATTTACGTCATTTTTCGTTTAAAAAATGGACTTTTGCTATGTATAATAGGCCATGCTGACTCAAAACTGTTAGAAAAACAACAAAAAAGACCAAATTTGGCATGAAAAAACAAAAATGCAAACTGCTGTAAGAAAATTTGCATATAGCGTTATTCATGGAACCTGTCAGGCACTGTTTCATGCCTGTTTCGTGATTTATATCAATGTAACACGTGTATTTCTGGTCTAACAAGACTGAGGAAGGCGCTAGAAAGCGTTAGGAATCATAAAACCAGCCTAGGATACTCAGAACTTGGGCTGGAGTTTTTTTCCGCGATTTAGGAAAAAAACCGGAAAAAAACCGGAAAAAAACTGGAAAAAAACAGGCCGAGGTTTTTTTCGGAAAAATATACAACCCTGGGTGGCGGTGTCAGTGGTGTAGCACCAGGGAGCCTGACCAGGATGCTCGATGATGCAGAAGGTCTTCCCTGCTTCCACCTTATTTCCGAACCGACCCTTGTCCTGGGCAGTCCATGCACGGCACTTTTTGCCGCCCTTGGTAGTGGTGGCTAACTTGTATCCACTGGCACCTGTGTAGGTGCCTAGCGCACACTGAACGATGTCCCCCATATAGGCACAGCTACTGTAACCGTCTTTTTTTATGCATCCATCTAAATCAAACCGCTTACAGTCAAGCATTTCTCGGTATTACGGTGAATGGTTCGGGCCGGGCCGGGTTGGGGGGTGGGGACCTGTACCTGTCTATCTTATGCCCAGAATGCGTTTTTGAACGCTATTTTTTCGAACATTTCTCGTCCTGGCTGGCCACAAGCCCATCCAGACCTATTCAAACTACTAAAACTGCAAATTTTTGTTAATTTTACGCTCAGAATACCGTTTGAGTGCATTGTTGAAGGCTGCAAAATTTTCTCGCCCTGGCCCAACCAGGACATCTGATGCATCCGTCTGAATCACACCAGTGGCGTATCCAGGATTTCGGGTGGGGTGTAAAATTTTGAAAGTGCCTAGTTCGGCCGCTGCCAACCAGGGTAAGAAAATTTAGCAAAATTTGCGTTCTAAAACGCGTTTAAAACACATTCCAGGCTTAAAATTAACAGAAATTACAAGTTTTAGTAGTTTATAATGGCCTGGTTGGGCTTCTGCCCGCCCAGGGCGAGAAAATTTTGAAAATTTGGCCTTCAAAAACGCATTTAGAAGGCATTCTGAGCACAAAATAGACAGTTTTAGTACATAATTCATTAGTTTCTTATATTTTTGACAGACTTTTTCTTCCTACCTCCACCGCAAAGGGGGGTGTACACACCCTACACCCCCCTGGATACGCCACTGAATCACACCGCTTCTACAGGCAGGCATTACGATAAACGTACCCAGATCGATGAATAAGTGGATGACCATTGCTGGCTTGCCTACCTAGAGGGAGTTGGGCGGAGCTGTTTTAGGTTTTTACGTTAGGGCGTATGGATGTCCAACGCATACCATTGCCCCGACCCCCACTAAAGAATCGATCGATGGCGTTTAGACCCGCTCCTTCGGCGGAAAGCCAAATAAATATGTTTAAAGCAGCCAGTGTTGTGCCGAATTTTCTGAATTTAGTTTTTACTTAGTAAATAAGTAATAACTAAATTCAAGCGACACAACCCTGGCAGCAAGCAGCTGACACCTGCACAAGCTTTGTAGCAGTGTTCCCAGAAGCAGCCGGTTTTACAGTAGCACCATGGCCCCTCAGCGCCTGATGTTATCTGACAAGTGTTTCCGTGCGCGTTGGGGTATTTGTTCTTTTCAGCTGCTGAGAAGTTCCTGCACTTGATTCCTAAACGGGTCTCGGTCTTGCTGCCTTTGTAGGCCCCTACGAAACATCTGGAATGGTCCTTCTCGTGTGCGCACTGTTTGTTGGTGTCCAGACAGGGCGCTGCAACTGATAACTGGCTGACAAGGCAAAGCGTATTTCTCTTGTTTTTTTCTGCTAGAGCCCTATGTTTTGGCAATAAAATTCTAGTTTGAATCTCGACGCTACAGGAGAAATGAGAAAGAAAGGGGAAGAGCCGGAAAATGGAAGGTAAACGGATTGTGTTGTTTGGAGCGAAAACTGAGTGAGCATGAGTGACCAAATCATAGTGAATTGAAAATTAGAAGTTGTTTTGAAACCATACCTGTGGTAGCATGCGCACCTCCTGACCCAATACCATCTATAACAAAACATAACTCAGTAAGTACTGTAAGTACTGACTTCATTTTGGTCATTAAATTGATTTTGTTCAGTTAGTTGCAATTATCAGAAACTAGTTATTTTACGAATGTTTCTCAATGTACACTATATTACCTACCTGATGTAGTTGTAGCAGTATGTTGCGGGTTCTTCCTATCCAGTGTTCCGCCTATTTTAAACTTTCGCTTCTTGCCGTTTACCGGATCAGTCAGTTCAGTCTACAAACAAAGACAATCGTTATTTGACTGATTAGAAAAGGCTAAAGAAAACCTTACATGATCCACAGTCCACCCTCTGCCTATGCGATGTCCTTGTATACCAACCGTCACCTTATCCGGGTTGCCAATCGACTCCGTGGCAATGTGGTGTGTGCTTGTGGAGCCTGGGGTGTATCCACTGCTAGGGTTGGTGAGGAAAATCTTCCTGCTTTTTGCTCTCGATCCATAAATGATCAGGTAAACAGTTCCTCTGTAGGTCACCGACCTACTGCTTGTTTTGATTTTGAATGTCCATCTTTTGTGTGTCTTTGAAACTAAATTGATTTGCAGCAGGTTAACCTATTGAACTGATCAACTCACTTCCGTTGAAGAGGTAGCAAATGCTGGTGACATAATCCGGTATGGCCGATTGGGCAACTTTTCTGGTTATGTCATATCTGCACTTGCGGTTTGAGTCGCATGCCATATTTTCTGCCGGGATTGTGTAGGGCAGTCGACCGTCCAGACGACTCCAACTGGAAGCACAGCCGTCGAAACTGTAGCCCAGTTCAAAGTAAGATATCTGTATAGTTAAAATACTGAGCTTTCACACACAAATTGTCAGTTGCAAACCTCTGATAGCGGCCTGCTAAGCTCGAACGACACGACAGTGGCCTGCGCTTTGAGTAGAGCTGTATAAACAGAATTTGCAAAAATAGTTTGTCTACAAAGTAACTGACTTACCCAAGATCAAGCCGATTCCAGACAGCAACAAGTTCATGGTTTGCCGCCGGGTCTTTACCAAATCAATCTGAGAGAAAGCAATCGGTGTGGAATAGAGCAAAACCAGCGCTTGATTCCTTTATAGAAAGCGCGGACGCCCTCGCTGCAGCTGGTTTCTGTCTGTTCGAGACCAGATTATTGGTCTTCAAATCGAACCGAAATCGGACTATCGTTCGCCCGTGATCTTCTACAAGCTGTTGCTTTGCTGTGAAGCGCGAAGAGAATACGAATTTACTAATGAATTTTGTTGAAAAGGTCATGGGATTGGATTTCGTGTACAAGTCAAATAGAAACATCGCTGAAGGAGTGGTCTATTAAATGCGCTAATTTTTCTCTGGTTCGGCAGCGGCCCAATCAGGCAACTCCAAAATTTTAGATTAAAAATTTTACGCCCCTGTGCAAAGTTCTGAACACGCCACTGGTTACATGCGAGGTAATCATCAGGGTAGGGTTGCGTAATGCGCACTAAAGTCTGTCATGAAGGAATATACATTGAAGAGAGTTTTACTGGAGAGCACACTACACTAACAAACAATAAAAAAGAGGTTAGACGAGTGGGTGTTATATACAGTGCAAATCTCTTCATCATGTAGGCCTTAAGGTGGGTTCACATAGTCGGTCGGCGTCGGCAACGCCATCGGGGCCGAGCGTCGGTATAGCGGTGGAGAAAAACTGGGTTAAAACGCAATTCACATAGTCTCTTGTCGGCATCTGGAACCGGCCGTCCTACCTGATAATTACGGTATTTTGACGGCCCAAAAGTCTAGTGAGCACAGGCATTTGAGTCATTTGCGCTGTACCGGTGACAGAATGGGCCGTTCTATCAGCTCTAACAGGCGTAAGGCTGCGGCAGGGTTGTGTATTTATCTACGGAGACATCTTTGCGAAATGTTTCTGAATTCAAAACTGCAGGCTTGAACTACGCGCGCTTGGTCTGCATTTGAACTACGCGCGCTTGGTCTGCAGGCGGCCGGCCGCTAATTAAGAGCCAGTTTTTCTAGGAATCGACTTTTGCTCCTTAGCCTCCGGACAAATCTCAACTTTTTGTCTCCGATTTGGCTAAAATTTTGTATTTTGGTTAAATTTGACCTAAAAAGCCATTTTATCACCTTCCCGGCCATTTTTGAGAGGGTCACTTTTTAGACCCAACCTCAGCTTTCGGCTTATAACTCGGAAACGAATCAACGTAGAAAGTTCGGGATTGCATATTTAGAATCAGAAGAGCGTTATCTTTCAAACGATACCCTACTCGAGCAGATTTCTGACAAAAATTTTTTTTCGAATCCTTTCCGGGCCCGATTTGACCCCCCTACAACCCCCATTCCGATAATTTTATTTCATGGAAATGTAGCGCTATCTATTCGCTTTCGAACGCACAAAAAAAATCGAGAAAAAAAATGGGGGGCAAATTGAGTTTTTGGGCCTTGAAAGTTGAAAATCCGTAAAATTTTAAATAAATTTGCCTTTCAGCATGCATACACTGCAGAGAACAGAACATGGTATATTGTGGACCGAAGTCCAAGATTTCTGTCATACATATTACACAGTATCTCTTGCATACATTGCACAATTCTGGACTTGCTTAATGCTTTCTGACGTGAGTTAGCTTGCTTCTTGGTGTCGTTAAAAGTCAGACTCTGATTCGGTCCAGCCTTGCCCCTTATCCCTATGTAAGTTGAAAATCGAACTTTTGTGTAGAGAGCTGTGCTCTGGTGCACTAATAGACATCCATGAGTTATGTTAAACCTGCAAAGGGTTTATGGATTTGACGCTCCATTCCCAAGATATATGCCATCAAAAATAGGGCCACTAACTATGGGACCAAAACTTCCAACTCGGGCTTCTTTTATACTATAATAAGAGTTGGAACTAAAAAATTGGGGCTTTTAGATAACTTTTAGAGTAGATTAAAAGATTTTGGTCAAAAATAATTTTTGAGCGAAAAATTTTTTTAGACCACATTTGGCGGGCCCTAGCTCGTCTGCAACCCCTTAGGCCGACTTTTTTATTTAGTAAATTTGTAGTACTATCAATTTGCTACAGTCTGGTGTCAACCATATATGGCTACAGCCCGTTGTTTGTGAGAAATTCGCTTCCAAATACTCGAAAACATGCGAAGTTCTACAGTTTTGCGGCATACAAAGCTTACTCATCAGAGTTGGGACCTCAAAATTGGAGCTTTCAGGTTTTAGAGTAGATTTAGAATTTTTGGTCCAAAATAATTTTGAACAAAAAATTTTCGAACACTAGCCGGCTCTAGCTCGTCTGCAACACCTCTAAGCTGTTTTTATTACACAGTTTTGTAGCGCTATCAATTTGCTACAGTTTGGTGTAAACCATATATACGGCTACCACCCATGGTTCGTAAGAAATGTACATTAAATTTACTAAAACCCTGTTTTGCATAGCCAAAAAACAAGAGATTTCTGCATGAATTTGGGCTTTCAGAAGCGAATTTCTCACAAACCAAAACCAAACCAAACTCTAAAAGTTATCTAAAAGCCCCAATTTTTTAGTCCCAACTCTTATTATAGTATGAAAGAAATATTATCGTATGAAATGAAATAAAAAAGTCGGCCTAAGGGGTTGCAGACGAGCTAGGGCCCGCCAAATGTGGTCTAAAAAAATTTTTCGCTCAAAAATTATTTTTGACCAAAATTTTTTAATCTACTCTAAAAGTTATCTAAAAGCCCCAATTTTTTAGTTCCAACTCTTATTATAGTATAAAAGAAGCCCGAGTTGGAAGTTTTGGTCCCATAGTTAGTGGCCCTATTTTTGATGGCATATATCTTGGGAATGGAGCGTCAAATCCATAAACCCTTTGCAGGTTTAACATAACTCATGGATGTCTATTAGTGCACCAAAGCACAGCTCTCTACACAAAAGTTCGATTTTCAACTTACATAGGGATAAGGGGCAAGGCTGGACCGAATCAGAGACTGACTTTTAACGACACCAAGAAGCAAGCTAACTCACGTCAGAAAGCATTAAGCAAGTCCAGAATTGTGCAATGTATGCAAGAGATACTGTGTAATATGTATGACAGAAATCTTGGACTTCGGTCCACAATATACCATGTTCTGTTCTCCGCAGTGCATGCATGCTGAAAGGCAAATCTATATAAAATTTCACGGATTTTCAACTTTCAAGGCCCAAAAACTCAATTTGCCCCCCATTTTTTTTTCTCGATTTTTTTTGTGCGTTCGAAAGCGAATAGATAGCGCTACATTTCCATGAAATAAAATTATCGGAATGGGGGTTGTAGGGGGGTCAAATCGGGCCCGGAAAGGATTCGAAAAAAAACTTTTTGTCAGAAATCTGTTCGAGTAGGGTATCGTTTGAAAGATAACGCTCTTCTGATTCTAAATATGCAATCCCGAACTTTCTACGTTGATTCGTTTCCGAGTTATAAGCCGAAAGCTGAGGTTGGGTCGAAAAAGTGACCCTCTCAAAAATGGCCGGGAAGGTGATAAAATGGCTTTTTAGGTCAAAT